>OX456523.1:37529914-37644914 GCA_949748255.1 Eustalomyia histrio | reverse complement strand
TGAAAACAAATTTTGTGATGTAAAAAAAATTTGGAGGTGAAAAAAATTTTTTGAGGTAAAAAAAATTGTGTGGTGAGAAAAAATTTTTTGGTGAAAAAAAAATGTTTGAGGTGAATATAAAATATTCTTTAGGAATACCAATCGTTTAGGTAAAAAACAAGTGAGAATATTTTACTTGCCAGTCGCTACTATGAAATTGTACTAAAATTCACCAATTTGTATGGAAAATTTAGAGGTACCTTCAAATTTTCACTTATAACTTTTTAACCGCTGAACCGATTTTGCACATTTACAATACCAAAACTTCTCGGAAGTATGTTCATTAATCTAGGTTAAAATGAGCACCACCGCTTGCGTCTTCGCGTCGTGATCGACATTTCAATAGACAGACGGACATTGCTAAATTGACTTAAAATTGCATAAGGATCGCAAATATATATACTTTATGGGGTCTTAGACCTAAATTTCAACATGTAATAAACGGAATAAGAAACTGATATATACCCTTACCATATATGGTGGAGGGTAAAAAAGTTTAAAATTTTTGGGAAGTTCATATTGAAAATGAAAACTATATGAACTTTTGTTTCTCAGTCTAGCAGTCTGTTCGTTTTAACCCAGAGTTTGTGTTGAGCGAATTTGTATTAACAGATATTTTGAATATGAAAATTATTGCAAAAATGTCGGTGTTTTCAAATAAGTTAGTAAATATTATCCGAGAATTCGTCTTATCCAAATTTACCAATTTACCAAATTATTTCTAATCTCGTATCCTTAAACAGGAATATTTTATACATACTATTGTTTTAATTTAATTTTCAAATATTGTTAAAATTGTTTGTTTAACTAGAAAGTATTTGTAACATTCATCAGATAATAAGAAGACTATGTATGATGAATGTTGTCATTTTGATATGATTAAATGGTGGTTGTTTGTTATTTTGGCTTTTGTTTTAAATCAAATAAACGAAATATTCAATTGTTAAGTAAACATAATCTCAGTGTTATGTTCTACCCCACAGTTCGGTGCATTCAGGACTTAAGTGGACTGGTTTTGAAAGTAGACTGTATATATTTATCTACAGCAGCACAGTTGTGGTAACAAAAGGTGATGTTTACAAATATTTGTTGATTTTATAAATATTTCTATTTAACTTTATAGAAAAAAAATCTACATAGTTGACTTATAATTAAATTTACATTTACACAACAGTGAATAATTATTTTAACATTTTGTTATTTAGACATAAAGGATAATTTTAATTAAATTAAAGCATAACATGTGTGTGACAAGTTTTTGTTAAACGCTTAAATGAAGAAAAGTATTCGAGGATTTTTTAATATGGCTACACTCAAAATGTTTGTCGGTTACTACAAATGGTTAAAAATGAAATTCGAAATCATCCATCGCAGAGTTTATTTAAAAATACTGAAAAAATATATATAGGGTCCGCCAAATAACTAAATATTTTCTCAAATTTTTTTTTTTATTTGAAAGTACAATCCTTCCTGTTAATAATGGAAAATAATTTCATTCAAATGGCTGCCTCGGCTGGCCATGCAGTAGCCTACACGATCGGCCCAATTTTGAAGCACATTATCGATTGTGTGCAGCTGTATTTCACCAATGGAATATTGTCCTTTAAAGCGTCAATTGTCTCTGGCTTGTCGGCGTAACACTTATCTTTGACGGCACCCCACAAATAATAGTCCAACAGTGTCAAATCGCAGCTCCGAAGGGGCCAAACGACATCTGCTCTGCGGCTGATAATGCGATCTTCAAAAACAAGGCTCAAAACATCGAGTGTAGCTTCGGCTGTGTGGCACGTAGCGCCGTCCTGTTGAAACCAAATGTTGCCAATATCCTCCTCTTCAATTTTTGTGAACGATTCGTTTAACATGGCCCGATAACGATCGCCATTGACTGTAACAGCCACTCCTTGCTCATTTTCGAAGAAAAATGGCCCAATTATGCATCTGGACCAAAATCCGCACCAAACATTGACTCGTTTTGGGTGCATCGGCTTTTCAATGTATGCGTGCGGATTTCCTGTGCCCCAAATGCGACAATTTTGCTTGTTTACATACCCGCCAAGATCAAAATGAGCTTCATCTGAAAAGATGACATTGAAAAGATGACATTCTGTAACATTACCATGATTTTCAAAGTATTGTCGCAATATTTCCCAGCGTTTTTCAAGCGTATACACAACCATATTCGTTCAGCGGAAGGATAAAATTAATTATCTGTCAAATCAGACATGAGCTAAGTGTTACCATTCACGAAATAATCACTAGTTGAAAAAAAAACGTTAGATGGCGGACCCTATATAATAGTGAAAAAACTTTTTATATAGGCAAATGTACCTTGATATAAATATATATGCTTATGTATGTGACAATATGTTACGTTATATAAAATCAAATATCAATGTATATTATGTTACATATAAGTATATCTTTGATATCTTATTATATTAGTATATATAGATTTATATAACGACATATATTCCACCATATATGATTATGTATATATATATCACTATATATGTTTATATATGACCCCTGATAATATGTGTATCACATTATTTATTTGGCTTCTACCCAATGGGGTTTGTGCAGGCCATCCACCTTTTTGCTTCTCCCAGTAAGAATGACCAAAAATTCCGTCTTACCATTTAGAGTATGAGCTAACTCTGGCGAACTGTTGTACACTTAAAATAGTTTGTAAGTTAAAATAACAGAAAATACCGTTTCAAAGAAATTATATTTAATTTAAAAACCGGTCTAATTACTTTTCATTTAAATCAAATGATTTTTGATAATTCTTTTAGTTTTCTTCGATCTTCTTGATTTGTGTAACATTTTTTATTGAGCTAAAGATCTTTTTATTTATAAAAAATTAATTGTAAATATTTTTTTATTTATCCCAATATTTCTTTAGCTCAATACAAAATATTACTCAAATGATTTTTGTTGATTTATTTTGAAATGTTGTTTAAACTACTAACACATCAGTAAAAACAAATGATTAATTAAGTTAAAAATAAATGTTAAAATTTTACCTATCAATTTCGTAAAAAAATAACTGATTTATTAATTTATTTGAAATTGTTTCCGTTATTTTGTATTTTTGTTTGTTTTTTAATCTACAAAATTAATATATGTTTATAGACATATTTTGTGTGAATGTGTATGTATGTGTTTTTATGAAGTTCTTGTAATTCATATTGAAATAATTGTGTATATATGCAAACAATTTAAATAAAAATCAAATTGGATTTTTTTTGAATATATTTTTTTTGAAACTAACAGCAAACAAAATTTAAATTTGTAATAACTGTTACGGAAACAAATAATCCACAAATTTCCGTTTTGTGGGTAAATTTTTTTTATTAATTTTCAAACAAATGAAAAAATTAAATGAAACTGAAAAAATCGGTAAATGACAGTAAATCATTTTAAACAAATGTATAAAAAGTCTTTGAAACATAAACGTATGTTCCTTTATTTTTAAATGGAACGGAAAACTTATTATTAATATTCTGAGTGTACTTTAATGAATAAAAAAAATTACTAATTTCAAAACTTTTTTTTTATTATTTTAAAATTTTGAAATTAGATAAAATTGTATCAAATTATAACTAATCTGATCAAATTATATCAGATTAGATTACATGATATATCATGGTATCAGCTAATGAATGCCTTGTTTTGGATCAGGTAAGATGTTATGTGATATTTAATTACATTATGATACTATATATAATAATATATGGTCATATCGAAAACTTTTTCGTCGAGAAGATACAACTCGGTTTAAATAGAGTTTCATATTGTGCAGAGGTGTCTGTTTTTCAAAAACTTGTCCCACATCCATATTTTAAGAAAATGGCGATTAAAAAAATTAAAAGATCCGATTTTGTCACTCTTCACACACAGGCTTTTAAGGCTGGTTAATAAAAATCTGAAATTAAACTTTCAAAATTTGAAATGGCGAATCAATTTAAAAATGTCTCCACTTTATTGGATTTTGAAAAAGAAATACTGCACCAATTCTAGAAAAAAGCACCACAGAGCTATACAATTTTAATTGTCTTAAAAATTTAAATGAGTTTTTGTTTTTGTGTGTGTAGGTATTAATTTTTTAAGCATTTTAATTTCCTTGCCCTAGTTAAGATAAATTGGAATGGCAAAAGAAAAACTAAGTTCCTATCTGAATCTAAAGACAAAATACAATAAATAACATAAAAACTAGTTCAATTTAATCAGAACACGTTTAACAGACTTTTGTACTAACTTTTTTATATGAGTGTATTATACCCTACAACACTACGTATACTAATCGACTCACAAGGAAACTAGCCCAACCTAAACACTCCGAATTTGAAGAAATTTGGATATGTGATAGAAAAAAGAAATCTAAGAATTTAATTTCTGCCACATCAGGGAATTAGGCGTGAGATAGGAGAAAGAAATTTGGACAATTTTGGAATAATTTTTGTTCGGCAGCATGTCGGAAATGGTCGAAACTCTATATAAAAACCAGGGTTGGCAGGCAATACCGCTAAAATACCGTTATCGATTCAATACCCTTTCAACAGACTATCGTTACCCCTAAAATACCGTTACCGAAATAACTGAAAAAATCGTTATCCTTAAAATAACATTACCGAAATAACTGCAAAAATCGTTATCCTTAAAATAACGTTACCGAAATAATAGCAAATAGCGTTACCCTTCCCTATAACCGTATTTGTTACGGTTACCATCCATGATTAAAACTGAAAGCTACAAAAAGTAGTAAAAAACAGCTTCGCGAAAAATTTTATTAAATCAAAAATTGCAGGAATTTCAAAATAAGTACGTGTCCCCTGAAATTTAAGAATACAATATTCAATCTGAAAAATATTTACCAAATATTTTGAAAATTTAACTAAATTTGGGATAGCTTTGGCTCCAAAGAAATTTTAACTTAAATCAAGTAAACCCTTTTTTAAAAAACAAATACAAATAATTTAATTAAGTAAACTTTTTCTTAAACTAAGTAAATTTCGCGCTATTTTTTTTTTTTGAATTTTACTAAAATGTATTGGAGTATATTTCTTTACTTAAATTTAGTAAAAATTTCTTACAAACAAGTCAATTTTTCTAAAATTACTCATTAAATGCAAACTTTCAAATATAATAAGTATTTTAGTTTCCCTCATAAAATCTAAATAATAAAAATTTCTTACAAACAAGTCAATTTTTCTAAAATTACTCATTAAATGCAAACTTTCAAATATAATAAGTATTTTAGTTTCCCTCATAAAATCTAAATAATCAGTTTCATTATTTTTTTATATATGAATATTTAAGAAAACAATTATAACATTATTTTCGTTAATACATACAAATAATTTTAATTTGAAATTTTTTATTAAAAATTGTATGCACTAAACTAAATTATACAATATGAACTATAAGCCTAAACCTTTTTAGGAATTATAAAGAAAACATTTTCTTTAATTTAAGAAATTAACATATTTGGTTTAAATAATTTTAAATGTTTGAACTAAATTTAAAAAATTTTATATATTTAGATTTTGTGTTTTTATACAATTTTTAACTTTTATATAACATTTTTTCTTTTATTTTTAACTTCTTAAATTTTAAATTTTTTATTTTATTTTTATTATTTTTATTTATTAGTTTATAAATTCTAAAAATTTAAGATTAACAACAACAAAATTTCTTAACGTTTTTAAAGAACATTAACCCAAACCAAGAAAGAAAAATTAATTAAAATTGCTTACAATTTTAATCTAATTTTTTCGTAAACTAAAATTAAACAAATTTAAATTATTTTAAAGCAAGGACCCAGTCCCCATATAAACCCTCCATACCGGTATTCGCTAAAATTTAATCACACTATAGGTCGCAAATATAAATATATTCAAATGAAATTTAGTTCAAGAACGAACTCTGTTAAATTTTGTTAGAATCGGTTCATCTTCAGACCAACCTCCCATAGAATTGAGCTTATGTCGTAGACATTTGGTTTGTAAATGCCATACGTCGCCAATAAATCATGCTCCTAAAATTTTACAAAACCGATCATTCAGATGTATTTTTTTCTCCCTGCTCATAAAAAAGGACCAGTACCTTTTTAGAAATTTGGACCGATAACCCAAAATTTAAATTTAACGGTTGTTTAAATTTTAACTGCACATTCAGTAATCAGGCTTTAATTTCTTTTTAATTTCCTCCCAAATAATCTACAAATAAATTTGACAATAATTTTTGTACACAACTTAATTAATTTAACAATAATATAAAAAATAACTAATAATAATGCAATGACATCTATATTTGTAGCCTCAATAAAGGACATAGTTTTTAAAGGACTTTGAAGATGGGGAGCCCCTTTATATCTTATTAAATATTCCAACCAATAAACGGCATTATCTTTAATTTTAATGGGACGATCACGATATAAAGTTGAAAATCTTTTAACAGTATCAGCATAAGATGGATTTTCTAAAACTTCTTTGACTGTATTATAAATAATTTCTTCGGTTAAAGGTTTATCATGATCGATACTTAGACCGTAACCTTTTCTAACCACTTCAACCATATTCATGGGTTGATCAGCAAATATGGGCAGACCAACCATGGGGACCCCATAAAATTTTGCCTCTGTTATGCCACCTTTACCACCATGTCCAAAAAATAGCTTAACATTTGGATGCCCCAAAATATCACCTTGTGGCAACCATTTACGATATAAAATATTCGATGAATTGCCTGGAATCTTGGATTCATCTTCCACTTTCCATAGTACTTTTTGAGGTAATTTTGATAAGACATTGAAGATCTTATCTAATGTATTATCCTGCATGTGATGAATTTTAACATTAGTACCCATGCTGAAGAATATAACTCCGTGTTCAGCGGAATTTACAAACATTTCAATATCCTTAGAAATTTAAGAAAGAAAAAATTAAAGTTTTAATTTTAAAATTTATTTAATTTTATTTACCGCCGGCAAAGGTTTTGGCTCTTCATTTAGATGTATACCTCCAATTTCAATAAGGGCCGGTGCCAGGGGCCTAACTGGTTTTTCGGTAAAGTGATGACTAAATAAAACCATTGATACTCGTTCTTTTGCTTTTTCATAGCTCACATACTTATCCGATGGAAAGTGTTTTCTGAAATGTATTAAACAATTTAAAATATTTTCAGGGTTCTCATAATTTATTATTTATAAGGTAATCGCAAAAAAAAAAAAAAAAAACAAAATGAAATATTATATAGTTTACGAGTTTAATTTCAAAAATAAAAATAGCAGGTAATTGCAATTTGTCCCCATTTGACCTTATTCATCAAAAAATGGTCATTACAAATACTATTCTAAAAAAAAACTGGAGCTGTTCTCTTGTTGAACTCACGATTAAATTGTTCATGTTATGATAAATACAGGTTGGTTGAAAAGTTCCTGCGCTCGAAATGAAAGAATACTGTTTTTGTTACGAAATATATTTTTTTATTCAATATAATCTCCTAGAAGCTCAATACACTTGTTCCAATGATCTTCCAATAATTTTATCCCATCCTTATAATGGTTTTCCGGAAGCTCTGCAAAATAACCGTCCACGGCTGCTATGGCCTCTTCATTCGACGAAATATGCTTTCCACGAAGGAATCGTTTGAGATTTCTGAAGAGATAGTAGTCACTGGGAGCCAAATCTGGTGAAAACGGTGGATATTCAAGCAATTCGTACTTTAATTCTTTGAATTTAGCCATCGTCAAAACACTTTTGTGAGCAGGTGCATTGTCTTGATGAAAAATGATTTTTTTCTTCTTTAAACCAGGTCTTTCTCACGATTTTTTTCATCCAGCTGATCCAAAAGGCTGCAATAATATTCAGAGTTGATTGTTTTACCTTTCTGAAGATAATCAATCAACAGAATTCCTTTTGCGTCCCAAAAAACTGATGCCATAACCTTCTTTGCTGATCGATGTGACTTCACCTGCTTTGGAGCTGAACAACCAGCTTCAGTCCACTGTAAACGTTCTTGTTTCAATTTAGGATCATGGTGGTAGATCCAAGTCTCATCCATAGTTATAAAACGACGCAAGAAGTCGGTTTTATTCGGCTTAAAACGCTCCAAATTACGCTGTGAAATTTGTTTTCGATCCAGATTTTGTTGAATTGTTAATGTGTGCGGCACTAACTTTCCAAACAGTTTTTTCCTACGCAATTCTTCATGTAAAATATGGAGTACTCGTTCATCTGAGATGCCTATGGCATTAGCAATTTCACGCTTAGTCAAACTTGGATCTTCACTAACCATATTATGTACCTGCTCAATGATTTCTGCTGTGGTTGCAGTTTTTGGTTGTCCCACGTTCAAATTCACCAGCCCAAAATTCAACGGTGCGTTTTGAAGGTGAGGACTCCTTATACACTTCTACAATTGTTCATAAATTCCCTTTGCTTTTAAACCCCTCAAAACAAAGAATATAATGACTGTACGATATTCAATTTTTTCCATATTAAAAAAAATCAATGACACGTCAACTTCAAATGGCTTGTAAACAAAGAAAGAATTGACAGAATGACTTGCAACTTTGCATGTGTTCTCAGGACAGTTATACCAACTTAAAAAAAAAAAAAGTTTGGAGCTAGCAGTGCCATCTCTTTTCAACCAACCTGTATACGTGTTAATTTTGTAGCACTTAAAACAATTCATGACGTCTCTCAAATTTACCAAAATTAGATAAAAAATTTGATACTCAAATTGCCTACACTCACAATATATTTTCCGTTACCGACTGTAGTTTATTTAAAAAGTATACACTCAAAAAAAAAGACATGAACTAAAATGTACTCAAAAATTTCCTTCAAAATGGTTTATAAATTGTCCTCAATTTAAGTAAAATTTTATTTAAACTTAGAAAATTTTTCTTAAAAAGAATGAAAATTCCTAAGTTTGAGGACAAACGAAATAGTTTATATACTCAGAAATAGTTCATATTTTTCCTAAGTAATATTTCTTGATTTAAGGAAAAAAACAAGACAATTAAATAAAAATTTATTAATTTAAATAAAAAACATCTTAGTTTTAAGAAAATTGCATACTCAAATGTAATAAAATTAAGTTTAGTTAAAAAAAAAAAAAAAATTTAGGACATAATTTACTCCCATTTAGTTCAAAAAATGTGTCTAACTTAAAATGAGAAAGTACTTGAACTTAATGTATGTTAATTTTTTGTTCCTGAGTACTAAAATGAACTAAATTTTAGAAAGCCATTTTCCAAATTCAGTTTTAAGTATACCACTTTCTAATTTTGAAGATTTCTAAGGAAAATTTTCATGCAACTAAAATATTCTTTTTTCAAGTAAAAGTTTTTTAATTTAAAAAAAAAAATAAAATTTGGTATAGGTTTTTTTTGTTGGAAAACGTTTAAATCCCAGCAAAAACATTGTATCAACTACTTACCAGGCTATTTACTCGCTGAATTACTTTTGTTCGCGATGTCCAAAAAGTAATGGGTACTCATTATTTTTTGGCTGTTCGTAAGCGAGAGGGTAATGACTACCCATTACATTGTGTTTTTTGTAAGTGAGAAGGTAATGACCACTCATTACTTTTGGGACATCGCGAACAAAAGTAATTAAGCGAGTAAATAGGCTGGTAAGTATTTGAAACCCTGTTTTTGCTGGGATTATTTTCAATATTCTATTCCAAAAAAAACAATAAATTAAAAACAATCTAGTTAGTTTTCCTAATTTCCAAGAAAAAAATATTATTAAAGAAAACAAATTAAAGTAACCATTTAAAAAAAATTATCGTGCATGATTGCAATTTTTGGTGCGTGATTCAAAAATGGCTCATATGCCCATCTCTAATTTTAACAGTCTTTAGCAGTGAACTTAAAGTAGCTTAAAATATTTTTTTAAAATTTTGTTAGCAAAAGGTAAAAATTTCGAATTTGCGCTTTTATGTAATAATTTTGTTTGCTGACTACAAAACAAAATATGGCTTAATGGCTTTTATATAATTGACGTTGCGCCTATTAAACTTTATATTTATCGAACTGTTTTTTTTTTCTCTTAAAAATAAAAAAGTTTAAATATGTATATGTCAAATAAAGTTTAAGCTAAAAATCCCATAAAATAAACTTATGACATTTTTCCATTTTCCAATAATAACAAGAAATGTAACTTTGATATTTTGTATTTTTGCAACAGTTTTATAAATTTGTTAATTTAAGAAGACAAATGACCCCCAGTGTTCCTTAGCCATAGATGCCATATGTCACTTAGGGCGTCCCTTTTTGTAGCTCTCTCAAGCAGAACCGTTAATTAACTACGAAAAGGATCTGACTTTGTCACAATTTATTACGTTTCAGGATATCCTGCAGTACATTTTTTTAATTTGATTACCTTTTTGCTAATTAAATTTAATTTATATTTTAAATGCATGAATTTAGTATAATTCAATTTAGTTTTAAGACAAAAATGTATAACAAAAAGCTTGTTAAGAGCAGTGCCCTCACAAAGCGGAAGTCCTCCGAAAGTGCAAAAATACTTTTAAAAGTACTTTAAAATATATGGTAAAATATATTACCTTTACCATAGAAGCAGTATAAGGATAATAAAGTCCTAGGTTTTAGTAAAAGAAATTATCTAATGAACTTAAATAAAATAACATTTTTCTTAAAACCAAGGAAACATTTCCTAACTAACAGTACAATTTTAGATGATGTATAAACTAATTAGGAGGAAATTTTTATGTTTTCTAATAAAAATTTAGTTCTCAGTAAAAAAGATTTTTTTATAATTTAGAAATTTGTACCAAATTTTAACTAAAATTTGTTTCTTAATTTCAAGAAAAATTTTATTAAATATTGGTAATATTGTTATTGGTGTCTTTGGCGCCGTTTTAATTTCAATTTTTCCTCTAAATAAGTTAATTTTTCTAAATCCTAGTTCATTTTTTTTTGAGTGTAGAGTTTGTTTTTAAAGGAGAGTATTTTTTAATGAAGAATCACTTGAAATTCATAGAAATATATTTTTTAACTATTTGAATTAGTCATTAAAAAAACAAGCTATAAAAATTTACAGACATTCAGTAGGGATATATAATATCCCAGCAAAAAAAATGGTAGTCATTCTGTGACTACAACTTCTTTCATTGCTTCCTAAACTTCAATTGACATTCTTTTATGATTTTTTGGAGTTATTCTAAGGCACTTCCAAAAGAATTCATTTGTTCATATTTCAAATGCAGTGATCTGGATATAAACCCGATGCATATCGGGTTTATATCCAGATACTTCTAAAGCATAAGTTATAGTATATCGTATATTTTATTTTGAAATCTAAAGCATTTATTCAAATTGAGAAAATAGTTCTGATGAACTTTTTAATTTATTAAGTCATTTTTTATATTTTAGTTTAAAATTTCATGAGGGTTAGAACTTATGCAGTTTTGCAATTTTTATAAAAGTTTTGAAAAATCTAGAAACACAGATTTTTTTTTGACCTTAAATTGAAACTAGCTGGCCTGTCATTTGCATTTTTTCAGCCTTAAATATTCATGACGATGCAATCTGTGCATTTTTGCATTATGTATATTATTTAACACTACATCATTTCTAGTTTTAATTCAGAATTTACCAAAATAATTTTAAAATTGTGTAAAAATTATTTCAAATTGTCCAAAAATGTTTTAAAATTGTTTAAAAATATTTTAAAATTGTCTAAAAGTGTTTCAAAATTGTACAGCCAGTTTTTAAATTATCCAAAAATATTTTAAAATTTGTCTAAAAATGCATTAAAATTTTTGAAAAATGCTTTTTCACTAATGCAGAATTATTTATTTGTTTTAATAAAAAGTATTTGTAAATCAATGCATAAATTTCGCTTCTTTAAACTTATTTTTCTGCATTCTTATAAATTAAATTTTCACTCATGCATCAGAATATCTAATCATTGTATTATCATTGCTTCCTTAGAGTAAAGTATGAGTAATGCTAGTAGCTTCGTTTGAATACTTCCATCCTATGACACGCTTATGTTAAATTCATCGATGAAACCATTAGGAAAGAAGTGATGCCTTTATTGCTTCTTTGGCAGCTTCATTTTTGCTGGGATATTATATTATAATATAATATAATTCCTTTTTGTTTTTTTAAACCAAAATAGTTTGTTTATATACAAAAACAAACCACAAAAGTCGTTTTTTTCTAACGTTTTGTCAGTTAAAAAATGATGGTTATCTTAAACGACTTTTGATTGTTTTTACTACTTTTGTCGATTATTAAACAATGATTGAAATTAAACAACAAAATAGGCTGAATATATTGAATATAATTAATTTAATATGTATTTTAGATTATCTTTAAGGAAATAATATTGTGTGTTTATGTGGATTACATGTATTTAAATCATTTGAAATAGAAGTGAAAAAAGATCTTCGCCGTAATGCCAAAAAATAATGAATGTCCGACAGGAAGTTATTAGTATTCATTAATGTGTTCCTTTTTAGAAGGGACCCAGCAAAAACATGGTGTCAACTACTTGCCAGCCTATTTACTCGCTTAATTACATTTGTTCGCGATATCCGAAAAGTAATACTCATTATTTTTTGGCTGTTTGTAAGCGAGACCACCCATTATTTTGTGTTTTTTGTCAATGAGAAGATAATGTCTTCTTATTACTTTTGGAACATCGTGAACAAAAGTAATAAAGCGAATAAATTTAGATGGAGTAGATCGAGGGCTTCAAATATTCCTACATTGAAATTTCGCGAAATGTTAAATCTTGGAACAGTTGTTGTGCGCCATTTGATAATGAGTTGGCGAACCTGTTAAAGCATTTTTGTTCATAGTTCTGTTATGTTATTTTACTTCGGTGAGTTAAATTCTATGGAAACACCGAAGTGTCCGCCTCAGAGAAACACGTTGTAAAATGTCGATTTTGGTCTTACTACGGGAAATTTTGATAATTTGAGCCCAGCGGTATTTTTTGCTAATTTTAGCAACACATGTCTGCTGACGTGTAGTACAATGAAATCAGTAGTCGCTACTAAATTTTAGTAAACATTTTGTAAAGTGTAATTTAAAATCGTTTTGCTAAAATCAACAAAAAAAAAAATGACTAAATATTATTAATATTAGTACTAAATTTTAATTTTTTGTTTTTTATCGAGCATCAAAATTTTTTTATTTTATATATTTTTTTCAAAATATATTTTATACAAAATTAAAAAAAAAATCAAAGGCTTTAAAATCTTAAAAATTGTTAAAACATAAACGAATTTATCATTTTGTTTTAATTTGGTAATTTCTGTTTTTGAAAATAATTTAGTAAATTTTTGTTTGTTTTTGAGGTCAAATTTTAATTGTTAATAGGACTGATTTTTAAACTAAAAAAACTTTTTAGTGCTATTTTAAGTGGATGTCCTTTTTTAAGACAAGAGTCCGTATATTCACTTCTGATCCCTTTTTTTTATTCTACATATGTAACATTTTAAGGCAATTTCAGTTTGTAGGTGTAAGTTTTAATTAGAAATAATATTTCCTTCAATATCCACTTGTTCAAAATTAGTATTTTTTTTTGCTAATTTTAGAAAATTTGTAAATATTCTGTAATTTGTAAAATGTAAATAGCAAAGAGATTTGCTAAATAATAATTTTTTTTACTAAAAATCAGTACAAAAATAGTAAAGTGGGATTGAATACCGTTTAAAAATTTTTCTCCTAACTTTTTTTTCCGAGTGTATACTTGTTACACTTTAAATAATCATTTAGTTATTAGAACTTACATTTCCTTCAATATCCACTTTTTAAAATTATACATTTTTTTTGCTAATTTTAGCAAATCGGTTTTTAAAAATTTGTAACATTCTTTCTGAAATTAGCAATTTGTAAAATGTAAATAGCAAAAAAATGTTCTAAATAATATTTAAAAAAAACCGGTACAAAAATAGTAAAGAGAAATTGAAAACCGTTTAAAAATGTTTCTACTAACTTTTTTTCTGAGTGTAATCAATATATTTCAAGTATTGTCTCTACTACTAATGCCCATAATTTCAAGCAATAGATACCTATCAGTGCTTATACATATCTATTGATTTTTGTTCGTCTTCTACACGGTATGTATCTAAGCACTGGTAGGTGTCTATTGCTTGAAATTACAGGCATATATACTTAAAGTGAATTCCGTTTATATGTTTGTGTATAAAGCAATTATCGTCCACTTTCGAAGTTAAATATCTAACATATTACATACAAATTTTGAGTTTTTTTTAATAAATTAATTAGAAATTTTGCATCATATAATTTAACAGTTTGTTAAATAACTTCTTTAAAACGATAGAAATTTAATTTCAAAAGTGGACGATAATCGTCAGTCGTCTTATAAAATTTGTCCTTTTTATCAAAGTTAACTCAAGGACAGGTTCATTTGTGACCCTTTTGCATCAATCCTCCGACAGATTCTTCTGCGCCAGTCCTGTGGCATGTCACAGCGCAATTCAATCCCTCCTATGACCAGTCCATGTTGAAGTAACCGATATACCAGTCCCGTGACGTGACTTGCGAGAGGTGCGTTTTGCACAGGGTTATTAATAATAAGTGTAGTGATTAAAATATAATATATACTTTTTTTGAGAACACCTGTTATTAACATTTAAAATAAATATTTTTTTCTTTTGTTTTTTCAGGTAAGTCTTATAAAAACTTTTTTACGGTAAGTTTTAATTAAAGTTGTCATTTCATTATGAAGTTTTGCTTGAATTTTTAATTGAAATGGGTATGATACAGGTTGGTTGAAAAGTTCTTGCGCTCGAAATGAAAGAATACTGTTTTTGTTACGAAATATATTTTTTTATTTAATATAATCTTCTACAAGCTCAATACACTTGTTCCAATGATCTTCCAATAATTTTATCCCATCCTTATAATGGTTTTCCGGAAGCTCTGCAAAATAACCGCTATGGCCTCTTCATTCGACGAAAAATGCTTTCCACGAATTAATTGTTTGAGATTTCTGAAGAGATAGTAATCACTGGGAGCCAAATCTGGTGAATACGGTAGATGTTCAAGCAATTCGTACTTTAATTCTTTTAATTTAGCCATCGTCAACACACTTTTGTGAGCAGGTGCATTGTCTTGATGAAAAATGATTTTTTTCTTCTTTAAACCAGGTCTTTTCTCACGAATTATTTCATCCAAAAGGCTGCAATAATATTCAGAGTTGATTGTTTTACCTTTCTGAAGATAATCAATCAACAAAATACCTTTTGCATCCCAAAAAACTGATGCCATAACCTTCTTTGCTGATCGTTGTGACTTCACCTGCTTTGGAGCTGAACAACCAGCTTCAGTCCACTGTAAACGTTCTTGTTTCAATTTACGATCATGGTGGTAGATTCAAGTCTCATCCATAGTTATAAAACGACGCAAGAAGTCGATTTTATTCGGCTTAAAACGCTCCAAATTACGCTGAGAAATTTGTTTCCGATCCAGTTTTTGTTGAATTGTTAATGTGTGCGGCACTAACTTTCCAAACAGTTTTTTCATACGTAATTCTTCATGTAAAATATGGAGTACTCGTTCGTCTGAGATGCCTATGGCATTAGCAATTTCACGCTTAGTCAAACTTGGATCTTCACTAACCATATTATGTACCTGCTCAATGATTTCTGCTGTGGTTGCAGTTTTTGGTCGTGCTTCGCGTGGATCGTCTTCAAGGCTGGTACGACCACGTTTAAATTCACCAGCCCAAAATTTAACGGTGCGTTTTGAAGGTGAGGACTCTTTATACACTTCTAACACTTGTTCATAAATTTCCTTTGCTTTTAAACCCTTCAAAACAAAGAATCTAATGACTGCACGATATGCAATTTTTTCCATATTAAAAAAATATCAATGATACGTCAACTTCAACTGGCTTGTAAACAAAGAAAGAATTGACAGAATGACTTGCAACTTTGCATGTGTTCTCAGGACAGTTATACCAACTTGAGAAAAAAAAAGTTTGGAGCTAGCAGTGCCATCTCTTAGTGAGCGCAGAAACTTTTCATCAAAAATGTAACATACAATATTTAGAATTCGTTAAATAGAAAACCACAAATTAAATTTTTTTCTTTGCTAATTCAATCGAGAAACATCATTAAATTTTTTTATTTAAAAATATTTTTAAGAAAGGCCTTCAAATGGACGTGTATTAGAGAGCTGCAAAATCTGATTGCAAAACGTTCATACGCAATCAACCAAGAATAAATATGTGTTTGCGTTCAAACGTTGAATATACTTCAACACACATATTCGTTGATGATTTTAAATCAATCAAACGACGTGCAAATCGTTGTCACTGATTTATAATCAACGGTCGTTTTTATACCATTGATTTTATTCTGTTCATTGAAGCCAACAATAATTATTTTGATGTAGAATAAATCAGAAAAAACAACAAACAACGTGTATGAGTGTAATCAGTGATTCATAATATGAAACACATTTCATATATGTTATATGTATATTAGGATGGGTCTAAAATACGTTTTTTAGAATTTTTATTAGGAATACCAAAAATATTGTTCTCTGTAAAATTTTTTTTTTTTTTGAATTTAGGTCGACATAGGCTCGCCCAATCCGGTTAAAGTTATATATTGTCTAAAAATATTTGTTCACGTATTTTGATTGTAAATTTAATTCTCTACAAAAAAAGTTAAATGGTAAAATCTCCTAAAATTGATAGTTACCAAGATATTAGCAATTTTGGTAAATTTTTTTTTGGTATTACTAATCAAAATTAAAAAAGCGGATATTTCGGCCCACCCCAGTGTATATTCACTTAAAACAAGTTAAATGTAACTAATGCTTTGATTTATACACGAAATGCATATATGTATATAAAACAATGTCATATTATTCAACGCCAACGCACGGTTTCAACGGTTGTTTTCATACCATTCATTGTATTCTTGTTCGTTCGGGTCAACAATAATTATTATAGAATAACTAAAAAAACAAAATAGTTTCTTTAAAAAGGGGATGATTTTGTAGAAACACATTTCATATATGTTATATGTATATTAGGGTGGGTCTCAAATCAGTTTTTTTAGAATTTTTATTAGTAATACCAAAAATATTGTTCTTTGTGAAATTTATTTTTTTTTTTTTTAATTTAGGTCGATATCTCAGGCTCTCCCAATCCGGTTAAAGTTAAATATTGCCTAATTTTCCAATCAAAATATTAAAAAAAAATTTAGACAATATTTGAATTTTTCCGGATTAGGCAAGTCTGAGATATCGACATAAATTTTTTTTCAAAAAAATTTTTTTATTTCACAAAGAAGAATATTTTTAGTATTGTATTACTAATAAAAATTCTAAAAAAGCGGGCTTAAGTCCCACCCTAAAGTACATTTATGAAGTGTGTTTCTATTTTGTTGTAATTATGAATAAACTCATATGCGTTGTTTGTTGTTTTTTCTGATTTATTCAACGCTGACTTTTTGTTGAGTGATTACATTTGCATTAAACATAATCGACATATGGTTCACACTGATCCCAATTACGCGTTCGGTAACATGATGCTGATTTTATTCTACAGTAAATTTTGTTGAATTATTAAATGTGAACAAGAATTTTTGTGTATGATTAAATCAAGAAAAAAGTTGATTTTGCAGTTCTCTGGCGTGTATACCAAACACACAACTGTTACTAATCTGCTACTCAATAATATTGTCAACGATTTAATTACCCAACATTTTGTTTTTTTTTTATGGAAAAATTTACCACAAGTTTGATATTAAATTTCTCATTAAATATCCTAACGAATTATAATTTCATTTCTATATTCTCTAAAATATACTTTCTATTAAATCTAACGTTTTACTTACTCATAAACTTTTTTCAATTCTCCATTTTGAGCGCCAGATATTAATATTTCACCTAGCACTGCCAACATATTTTTTAAACGAAAGAAATATCCAGTATCATCATACACAATATTGAGTAAGGTTAATGTTGTATATGATATTTCTAATGGACTACCAATTAATTTTAATATCGAGGCTATTGGTATATTAGGCCACAATAATGCCACGGGACAATTAAAATGTTCAGCTACACCGAAAAAGAAATCACCATATATATATCCGAATAACATCAAATCATACTTATTTCCGGGATTATGCAATAATTCTTGAAATATAGGATCATCTAGAATTTCCGCCAGTTTAGAAGACATCACACCCATAATACTCATAGATTTACGTATTCTTTCAAAACCTTTAGCCTTTGTGGCATTAATTGCAATGGTCATATCTATCGAACCAGAATTTAGTTGCTTATAAATCATATTTGGTTGTAACCATTCTGATTTTAATGGTAACACTGATAAAACGGTAATATTATGATTACGTTCAGCCATTGCTTTGATAACCGCCATTTCAATAATTAAATGTGATGGACTAAAAGTCGGAAGAAATGCTAAAATATTAGCTGATTCCGTGCAGTGAGGCGCCAAACATACTGTCACCGCAGTTAGCAAAACTAAATTGCATTTATTTTTCATATTTCTTTACGTTTCCCTGACACGTCTGCTCAGTTAAAATATTGAATCAAAACTAATTTAAATTATATTTTTTAAACATGTCAGTTTATTTATTAGTGCCTCTTTATTTTACAAAAACTACACTGATAAAAAAAGTTAGTAAAGTTAGCAAAAAACTTTGCTGAGTCAGAAAAATTTTAGTCAAGAGGCTGCTATAGAAAATTTGCTTATATAAGCAAAATTGTATTGGTGAAAATCAAAGCAATTTTGTTAGCAAAAAAAAAAATAATCAATAATTAGTTCAATGTTAGTTTATTGCTCAATGTTAGTTTATTCCCTGTAGAAAGTCTGGGGTCAAGTGTCTCCAAGTCAGCACTTTTTTTTTTTTTTTATAAGTTTTATTAACATTTCATATAAACACAATTCATTATTAATTAGGCCTCAGCGCCCCTAAGGGCAAATACTGTCATTATAACTTTTGTCGACTATTTTGGCTGACTTTTTTTTTGACATAGTCAACAAAGCGTTTACATTTTTACAATTCCCTTTTTTGGTGACATTGTAAACAAAGTGTCTATTGCACTTTTTACTTTCCATTCTTTGTAACTGCAAAGCTTTGCTTCTTTTTGATTTTTTTATTGTTTCATTTTATTCAAAATACATGTGCAAAATTAATTTTTAATAAAAATATATAGAAAAGTGAAATTCAAAGGCAAAAATATACATTCAATTTGAATAAAATATATAATAAGCAAAAGCAATTACAAAAGACTTGTAAAAAAGCAATCAACTTTTGATTTATAAAAATTTTTCTTAATAAAATATCTAATTTTCCGAAATAAATGCACATGTTTAAACTTGTTTTCCTTCGTAGTGTGGAAATCTTGTAAAAAGTTCCAAAAGTTTAGACTAGAATTACTAAAATGTACTGGTGAATCTCTGGTTCCAATGTCTACACCTTGTCAATAGTTTTGCAGAGACCGTTGTCTGGGGCATAATTAGTAGTACTGATGACAAAGTCAATAGTGAATCAGTACAGTTTCACTAATTAGTTTTACTAATTTTTCTACTAACTTATTTTTTTGAGTGTATTTATTATTTATTAATAATATTTTTGAACATCTCAGTATGTTTATAAAAACGTCGCTCAATTGGTTGTGAATATGTGACTATTATTTGATAAAAATATAAAAAGTCATATTGAAAAATTTGATTACAATACACTTCAGACTGAACAATTTGTTTAAGAAAACAGTTTTGCTTATAAAGATAATGTAAGACTCTCAGTTACTGAGAAAAAAAATATATAAAATTTGGCTGCAAATCTATAGTTCAAATTGCCTTAAACTAACAGGTGGCGCAAAAGTAATCCTCCTATCAGAAAATGCTATAAATTTTGCGATTGGGCCCTAATGTCAGTTCTGTTTTGAAATTTTTGTAGTAAACACATGCGAAATACACGTTTATAAACAATGTTACGCTACACTGCTCCAGAACGTGGAATATTGGTGACTATTTATTTGAGCAATAATGAAGATGATTTTTCATCAAAAATAATCATGAGTGATGAGGCCCATTTCCATCTTAGCGGGTACGAAAATAAGCAAAATTTACGCTTCTGGGGCGCTGAAAATCCGCCTGTAACCCACGAAGAGCCATTACACCCGCTCAAAGTCACTGTATGGAGTCATCGGACCTTTTTTCTTCGAAGACGTCGCAGGCCAAACGTTTACTGTGAATGGGGAGCGCTACAGAGCAATGATCAACGAGTTCTTTTTGCCGCAACTTGATGAATTGGGATTGGAAAACATGTGGTTCCAACAGGACGGTGCAACGCCACACACTGCACGTGCCACAACCGATATGCTGAAGGATGCATTTCCCGGGCACCTAATCTCCCGTTTTGGCGGTTTGCACTGGCCAGCAAGATCGCCTGATTTGACTGCTCCAGACTTCTTTTTGTGGGGCTTTTTAAAGTCGCGGGCTTATGTCAACAAGCCTCAGACTCTTGCAGCTTTTAAAGACAATATCCATCAAGAATGTGAGGACCTATCGCCGGAAGTTTTGGCCAAAGTGATGGAAAATGCTGTGGCGCGGCCATTTACATGACATCATATTCTCGACTTGATGTAAAAAAAAAATTAAAAGACCAAATAAAAATAATCCACAAGAAGAATCAAAGTTTTTCATTTTTTTTTAAATTACAGCCAAAAAACATCGGAAGGTTATTTTTGTGCCACCCTGTATATATGGCAATATACATATCAATAAATAATTTCTATTTGACTTTTTGTTTGTTTGAAAAAATTTCTTATAATTTTTGATAAATATTTATTAAAAAATATATAAAAATACAAATAAATTTTTAAAATTAATTATTGCAGATATTATTACTATGCATAAAACAACCAAAGAAATGTATATATAAAGATAGAGCAAAATGCATAATTGCTTTAGTGTCTATACTTAGAAGTAGATGGAGCTCAAGTAAATAAAAAACAATACCCTGCGCCATGCTTAGGTCGGCATTTGACTTTTAATTATCTTAGTAACCACAAATATGAAATTTAATACATATTTCAAATTCTTGTACATTAAACTGTCACTAGCAGACTTATTTAATAATACTAAAGTCAAGTTTTGAAATGTTCGACGTGATAAAAGCATTTTTTTCACATATTTATGTTAAAAACAAATTTTCATAGATCAAAATTATATTTTTTCGGTAAATTCGTATAATTTTCAAGTATTGAGCCTGCATATTTATGTTAATTCTTTCTTTAAAAAAAAAAAAATAAACACACATACGCAAAATTTTAATACTGTGTTCTTAAACATCTAAATGACTATTGATTTAGAAAATTAAAATATAATATACACATAAAAAATATATATTTTTATACCCTTCACCATAGGTGGAAGGGTATATATAAGTTTGTCATTCCGTTTTTATACCCTTCACCATAGGTGGAAGGGTATATATAAGTTTGTCATTCCGTTTGTAATTTCTACAATATTGATCTTAGACCCTATAAAGTATATATATTCTGGGTCCATATGAAGAGCGAAGTTGATTTAACGATGTCCGTCTGTCCGTCTGTCCGTCTGTCCGTCTGTCCGTCTGTCCGTCTGTGTGTTGAAATGGGTTTTCCGAAGAACCCAGACATGATGAGGACTTGATTCTTTTTTATTTCTGTTACATGTGATCCATTTCTGTTTGCTATTAAAAATCAGACAGATCGGTTAATAAATGGCTGAGATATTAGCAAAAAACCAGGACTACCTCTAATTTTTCCAGTAAAATCCCTTTGTTTAATAAGAGTGTGAAGATAAATACGTAGGTTAAATACGTTTCACAACTATTGTGAATGATATAAATAAAAAATAAATAGTAGTGTCGCCAACTTTTTTTTGCCTAGAAAATGCCAAATTTGACAAGAAAAGCGCTGAAACATATGGAAAAATATAAATTTGAGATTTTACATGACATATTATTTTGGATTAAAATTTTTGGACATTTAAGAAAAAATAAATGGGGATACCGCTTGTTTGTGGAGAGCTATGAGGTAGTAGATTCCAACGATGTATTCATCTCCTTCAGAATACCATGGTGAAGGGTATATAAGATTCGGCATAGCCGAATTTAGCCGCTCTTACTTGTTTTGTATAGTTTTTGGCAAATATTCTTTTATGTTACGAACGAAATAGAAAATCAATAATACCCTGTTGCATATTGGAGCAAAATATGCCTAATAGGGAGAATTTATTTTCAGATGCGCCATCTATTGAGAAATAGTTTCAACTAATGTTATTTCTTTAATAAATTAATGTCTTTGAAAACAACAATACAAATCTAGAAAAAGAAAGTCATTAGAAATTAAGGATTTTCCTATAGAAAAATGTTTTCAAAAATTGAAGGGTTTTTCTATAGGAAATTTTCCTCATAGTTTGAGGTTTTTTCTATTGGGAAAAGTACTCAGAAACTGATGGAAAATTTTCAGAATCTGAAGATTTCTGTAAAGGAAAAAGTTCTCAGCATTTAAAGGAGAATTTCTTCAAAATTTGAGGGTTTTTCTAAAGGGAAACCGAATCACAGGGTTTTTATATAGAAAGAAAATTCTTAGAATCTGAGGGATTTTCGAAACTATATTTTACAAAAAAAAAAAACCTAGATCTCCTTAGAATGTAGGTTTTTTTTTACAATAGATAAACCAACAGATTGTAATATGTTAATTTTCATAGAAAAGCTTAGAAGTGCTAAGATTTTTCCATATAAAAACGCGCAGGATTTTACCTACTTCCCTGCGGGGAAAAACGCGCAAGTTGGGAATTGGTGATAGGTGAAAACAGAATCGGTTCCTATCACGTGTTAGGTTAAAAAGGGGACCTAACGTATCTACCACGTGACTGGTTTAAAAGTCTTTATCACGTGGTGGGTCTTAAAGTACCAGTTCTGTTGTAAGTGAAAACAGGATCGGTTCAGAACAGGCGAATGGTTTCATTATCTATGATATTACAAATTTAACATTCGATTTAGAAAAATAACTTATAGGCAAATTTTTAGCAAATGTAAATCAACATTATGTAACTAAACTTTTCAAGAACATAAAATACATCATTTACAATCAAATGAATATATAATATACTAGAAAATTTAATAAATAAATCGGAAATTGTGTAGTGTCCCTGCGGGAAAAAAGGTTAGTTGGGAATTGGGACCCGTCTCTTGATAGGTGAAAACAGGACCGGTTCCAAAAATACATATCACGAGATAGATAAAAGGAGGATCGGTTCCTAAAGTACCTACGGTTAAAACAGTACCGGTTCTCCAAAAACTTACCACATGCTCGGTTTAAAAGGCTCTCTCACGTGATGAGTTTGAAAGTACGAGTCCTGTGATATGTTTTTTTTGTGTTAGTTGTGTGACATGTTCTTTTAGACCAGACCTGTGACATGTAACATAGTGCAATTGACCGGTTCTTTTTATAAAAAAACCTTTCCCGTGACTGGTCCCTATCACCATGAACACGTACTGTGACGTATACTGGGATAGGTGTACTTCCCGCAGGGTTTTTAAGTACATACATCGTGAAAATCAGTTTTTTTTCTGTTTGTGTAGTATTACAATTATTTAACTTAAACATCAGGTACATTCGTATCAACTTTTCCATCTCTGGAATTATTAAAAATATGGAGAGCATTGTTTGTTGTTGTTTATTTTTTTGGTGTTTTTCTTTTCTCACGGTATTTTCTTATAAGTTTTTTATAGTGTTTCCAATTATTCGGCCCTGCCGGTTAATCAGTTAGGTCATTATTCGAAAAATTAAGAAAATTAATTAATCGGTTATTAGGGTCAATTAATCGGAAAAATTGGCGATTAATCGATTAATCGTTCAATGCAAAAAAAAATAATTCTTTCATCAATCAGAACTCAAAGAGCTACTTTGTGCTGAAATATCAAGTTAAGTCTATTGCGTTGGTTTCTAAAGTGTTTGTCTGGGACAATTGAAACTATTTTTAAAGAATCATATGATCTTGGGCTTTTTCCAAAGAATCTGACGACTCTTAAAAATAATATAATATAAAAACGCAGTTTAAATAGTCTATCAAGTTATATGGCACTGTCCAAAATAAAAAAATGCATAAATAAACAAGAGCTGCCTTCAAAAAAAAAACAATAACAAATTTTTAACAAATGGTATGAATAGTTTTTGCAAAATTCACAAACAAACTCTGATAGAACTGCCACTGTTCCCTGACTCTTTCACTACCTGGTTTATAGAAGATATAAAAATCACGCATATTCCTGACAAGTCCTCACCGATTTTTCTATGTTTGTACATTTATTTTAATATAAGCGAATTCTTAAATATTTTTGACTAAACAACTTAATTCCACTGAAGTTCCTATTTCATCAAAATTTTTTGATAAATCAAATTAGAAACAAAATTCCATGTTATTTTTTAGTTTTTATAAATTTTTTTCATAGATTTTTAAATGAAACTGTTTTTTTAGAAAATACTGTTTTCGAATTTAAAGCAATTTTATATTATTACTTTATAACATAAGTAACGTCATAGTGCTCGTTAGGAGAATACGTAGTCACGTGTTTCTTTGCTAGGAGAAAAATATACATTTAAATAGGATTTTTATTAAAGCTTCGCGTTCTGATGAGATCTTTTATTAGCTCAAAATACATGTATACAGAGGTTAAAAGCTTTATTTCAATTTTGTGGACGTGAAAGTATAATTTTATATTATTTAAAATTTTTTTTATTAAAGGAATTGAAAAAAAAATAAAAATTGTCTATCATATTTCCTAAAGCCTATAAAATATTTGTTTTGATTCAGTCGATTTGAAAATAAAGTCATTTTATTTTAGTTCATGTTTTTTTACGATTTTCTTGCCAAAAGAAGTTTTAATAACTAAATTCATATTATAATTTTAACCGGTTAATCGACCCATTTTAATCGATTATTCGGGTCGAATAATTATTTGAGTTTTAAATTATTTGTTTCGACATTAACCGAGGAATCGGTTAATCGATTAACCGAATTGGAAACACTAGTTTTTTACTCTTCTTAATTAATCGTTACTTTTTAAAAATTCAGAGGTGGATAGTGCAAGTTTAAAAATTAAATATTAGGTTTCTTGTTTTGTTCAATTGTTCTATGACACGTTCTTTTGCGTTAGTTCTGCAACATGTTATTTTTGTGTTAGTTCAGTGACATGTTCTTTTGCTTTATTTAAGTGACGTGTTCCTTTGCGTAGGTTTTGTGCTATGTTCTTTTGCGATAGTTCCAAGATATGTTCTTTTGCGTCAGTCATATGACATGTTCTTCGGGGTTAGTTCTATAACATGTTCTTTTACAACGGTCCTGTGACCCCTTTTAGGACAAGCCTGTTACAGCGACCGGTTCCTTTCATATAAAAAAAATTCGGTCACGTGACGTGTCCTGTGCCGCAAGGATTTTTGCTTAAGAAAACTGCAAGTTTTTGGAAACACTTAGAATTTCAAAAGAATGTGTTATATAGCGCAATTCAACCCCTCCCATGTTAAAGTGACTGGTACCTTTCACACAGTGTTAATAATAAAAAGTGTAGTGACTAAAATACAATTTATACATTTTTAAGGATCTCTGTTTTTAACACTTAAAATAAATATTTTTTCTTTTGTTTTTCAGGTAAGTGTTATAAAAACTATTTTAAATTAAGTTTTACGGTAAGTTTTAAATTTCAATTTTATTATAAATTTTTTCTTAAAGAAATTTTTTGTTTAAATAATCAACATTCAATTGAAATTGGTGTGATACGAGGGCGGATCAATAAGTCCGTGACTTTTCGAACTTCCCTCGTAGTTATATGAAATGCAACACTGCTCCCATCTAGTACCACCTGTTAATAGACTACTGTCAAATTTTGAGAAAGTCCCGTCATTTACTTTGCATTTAACAGCTGTTCTAAACATACAACCTCGTGGATTTTTTTTAAAAATGGAAAAAAGTGAATTTCGAGTGCTCATTAAACATTATTTTTTGCGAAAAAAAAACCGCCAATCAAACCAAGGAAAAGCTTGATAAATACTATGGTGACTCTGCACCATCTAGTTCAATGGTAAAAAGTGGTTTACTGACTTTCGTTGTGGTCGCACAAGTACAAATGACGCTGAACGTTATGGATGGCCAATTGAAGTCGAAGAGTAAAAGTGCGTGAGATTGTAAATGCCATAGGCATTTCATATGGCAGTGTGGTTTCGATTTTAAGTGATCAGTTGGGTTTAAAAAAGCTGTCTGCAAGATGGGTGCCGCGTTTGCTCTTAATTGACCATAAACGTAATCGTGTGACTACTTCAAAGGATTGGAAAATTCCATAAATTGGACTACGAATTGATACTTCATCCGCCATATTCTCCGGATAAAGCCCCAGTGACTATTTTCTATTTCCCAACCTAAAGTAATGGCTCGGTGGAAAGAGATTTACCTCCAACGATGAAATTATTGATCAAATAAATGCCTATTTTATGGACCTCGAAAAATTCTGGAAGAGATAAAAAAATTGGAGAAACGTTGGACTGGGGGTATTGACCTAAAAGAAGATTATGTTGAAAAAAAATTTTTTTTTTTGCAAAAAAAAAAACTGTCATTCAAAAAATATATAAACCGTTTAATGGCAAACCACAAATTAACTCTTTTTTTGTTGTTTCAATCGAAAAACAGAATATATTTTTGTAATTTAAAAATATTTTGAAGATTAATAAATCGGCGTGTATACCAGACACTCACTCAACTGCTACTAATCTGATACTCAACAATCTGGTGAATGTCAACATCTTGAGATAAAACTAACTTCCTTATCTTGGTGGCATAAAAATAAAAAAATACTATTTTTTTGATGGACAAAATTTGAAATTAAATTTCTCAATAAATATAATACAGGATTTTAATATTATTTCTATATTCTCTATAAAATGTTTTCTATTACATCCCATGCTTTACTTACTCATAAACTTTTTTCGACTCTCCAGCGCAAGCTGTTAATATTTCATCTATCACTGGCAACATATTATTTAAACGAAATAAAAATCCGGATTCCTCGAACACACTACTAAGTAAGGTTAATGCTGTATATGATATTTCTAATGGACTACCAATCAATATTAATATTGGGGCTATTGGTATATTAGGCCACAATATGGCTACAGGACAATCAAAATGTTCAGCTACACCGAAAAAGAATTCACCATATATATATCCGAATAACATCAAATCATACTTATTTCCGGGATTATGCAATAATTCTTGGAATATAGGATCATCTAGAATTTCCGCCAGTTTAGAAGAAATCGCACTCACCATACCCAAAGTTTTACCAATTTTTCCAAATCCTTTAGCCCTTGTGGCATTAATTATCATATTCGTATCTATTGAACCGGTATTTAGTTGTTTATAAATCATATTTGGTTGTAACCATTCCGATTTTAATGGCAAGACTGATAAAACGGTAATATTATGATTACGTTCAGCCATTGCTCTGATAACCGCCATTTCAATAATTAAATGTGAGGGACTAAAAGTCGGAAGAAATGCTAAAATATTTGCTGATTCCGTGCAGTGAGGCACCAAACATACTGTCACCGCAGTTAACAATATTAAATTCCATTTATTTGTCATATTTCTTTACGTTTCCCCGACACGTCTGCTCAGTTAAAATACCAAAACATAACTAATTTTAATTTCTTAATTTATTTGTTTTACTTCTTTTTTATCAGTGCCTTTTTATTTAACAAAAATTTATTTATGGTTTTTAAGATCATCGTAGGTATATAAAAACGTTGTGAATATATGTCCATCATGTTATAAAAAGATATAGTCATTCTTAAAAAATTGAATGTATTACTTTCGGTTACTGAGATAAAATACATGAAATGTGGCTGCAAATAGGAAATTGATTTTTTTCTCGCCTTTAAATTTTTTTTGAAAGTTAATACCTTAGTTTTCGTCATATTTCTTATAATTTGTGAATAAAATTTATTAATTCACCTTTGGTTTTCCCTTAAAAACGTCCCGTTTTCTGTTTGCGGGTACACGGTATTAACAGAAGGTGAGAGAATTGGCTTAAGGCAATTCTTAATAAATATAATTAAAAAAAAGTTTTTTAGTAGTTCTTGTTTTTAACTGTAATTAAAGATGTTTTTTTTGTGGAAAAATACAAAACAATTATCAGCGTTATAAAAAAATAAAAAGAACTAACGAAAGAAGTGTAGCTCGTAGATAACTGATTAAATAATAGCTCTGTACGAGGTACGAGAGTAAAAAAATCTTTCACAAAAAAAACTACCAAAATACTCCGAACGCAAAAAACCACAAGTCATACCCAAAAATAATAGTAAAATTTATTCATTATAAAAAACAGCCGACGAGTTTCAGTTAAATTCAGGTTTACCGCAAGGTTCCTTTCTTTCTCCTTCTCTTTTTCTTGTCTTTCTTAATGACGTTCTTGATTTAACTTTCAACCCTATCTACTCTTTTGTAGATGACAGTAACATTTGTGATTCATTTTCCTTCCATCGCAGGCTAAGCCTCTTAGAGGACGGGGTCAGGAGTTAAAACATGAATGATACACTTAATCGGGACCTTGCGTTTCAGAGTGGGGTCGTACAAATGGGGTGGATTTTAATGCACATAAGACCCAATGTTGTGTGATGACTCGGTTGTGGAGTCTCCAGCGTCATCTCTCCAATTGGAGGGTATCTTTATTGAGGAATCAGAAACTCTTAATGTTCTGGGCATGAGAATTCAGTGTAATATCCGTTGGAATAAACACATTTTTGAAGTGTCGGAAGAAGCATTCAAGTGTTTAGGTTTTTTAAAACGGTGCAAGAAGTACTTCACTCCATCCGATCTCCTTACTATCTATACCAACTACATCCGGCCAAAATTGGAGTATAACTCCCATATATGGGCAGGTGCTTCAAGGTATATTTTGGAACTTTCGGACCGTGTTCAAAGAAAGGCTTCGGCGCTTATCAATGACAGTAGAATATCCAGTTCTATTGATTTATTGGTTTATCGACGCAATCTTGGCTGTGTGACACTGTCGATACTACCATGGGATATGCTCTGCTGAGATATGTGAACTTATCCCTCGGGCCCGGTTTTTTGTCCGGAATACTCTCTTGTCCAGTAGAGCTCATCCCTATGTGGTCGATTGTCCAGTGAACCGCACAACACATTACAGGGAAAATTCGGGCTAGTCGTATGTGGAATAAACTCCACGCAGAGGTCTTCCCTGACAACTAAAATATAGGGAAATTCAAGTCTAATATTAAAAAACAATACTCCCTCTTTCCCCACCTCATAACCTATTTTCCTGACATCAGCACAATGCACTGCATTCATATGGGGCAACCCCTGAGTGTTGATACATAAAAAAGCCTATTAAATAAACATATTTTTAATGACAAATAACTTCGTACATTTTCAAAAGTATTTTCCATTATTAAGTAGAAAAAATACTTTATTGTAAATTTTTTATTAAAATTTATTTTTTTTTTTTTTTTACAAATATCATTTGACAGTTTTACCATTATAACCGAACAAAAAGTACGGGCAAGTTCTGGTAAAAAGAGAAACACAATTTCTCTCATGAATGATCTCATTTAGCTTTTTGGTAATATTGGGTTACCGCGCCATTCGTGGTAACGTAAGTCGAACACTCTTTGTTTGAGTTTTTAAAAATTTTTGTTTAGTTTATTATTGGGTTTGACCTTTACGCCAAATAGTTGTTATCGAGAAAACGGCAAAGATTAGCATTTTTTAATTTTTGTATGCAAAACTGGCAGGTAGGTTAAAATCAATACTGAAGATTTTAGATGTGAAAAAAGTATCTAAAAACGGGTTTCGAAATTACATTTAATATAATCCATTCCTAACTCAAGTTTTTTTTTTAAAACTTGTGTCGACTGACGACAACAAATATCTTCGCGATTAATTTAAATTAAGCAATTTTTTTTAAATTTACTAAAAAAGAAAAGCAAAAATTTGGTGGTAATTCTTTTTGTCATATATTTTGAAAAATTCAATTATTTTTGCAATAGTTTGTTTTCTAATTTCACTACTTAAAATTGCTTTTTGGCGGTAAAATTTTGCATTTTTATTTTCTTTTATTTTTATACCGTCAAACATGTCGACATATTGTGACCCATGCAGTTTGAAATTAACTGTTTTTACAATTTAAACTCGGCAACCATAAAATGTAACGAGTAGAAAAGCTTTCTATTTATCTCATCATCTGGCAGCACGCAAATACTATTTCATAGCAACAAATGTCAAAACAAAAACTACCACCATTTTTGCTTTGCGTGACATTCTTTTAGTTTGTTTAAAAAATTGCGAAAAATGACGTTGTGTTTTATTACAACAAAGTAATAAAAAATATAAATAATGGCTGCAAGGACGGCAGCTGCCAAACAAAAAGGTTTAACTACTGCTAAAGGAAAAAGAAAAGCTATATGAGTTTTATACACAACTATGTCAGAGTCTTTGACCAAAGTACGAAAGGCACAGACGCCGAGGAAGACGCACTGATGAAGAACGTGCTAGGGAACGTGAATATAAACGTATATGGCGTGCTACAATGAAGCCTAAAGAATTGACAAGAGCAAATGTTTTACAAAAAATTAACACTGGATTGGGGTCATAAAACAAGATATGGAACGTAAGCGCATTCAACGAGCTCGGAAGGAAAATTTAATTGAAGAATAAAAGGCTTTAGAAGTTCAGAAAGACGAATCTGATATAAGTGTCTCCAACAATTACCGCCGACGAGGTAGAGGAATCAAGTTGAATAACAAAAAGTCTTATTTAAGGTTCTTTAAGAAATTGTATTACATTTTTTAGTTTATATAGTTTAAGTTATACTGGGTATCGGTTATATATCTTTCTGTCGATACATGGTAATAAAATAACACCTTAATAATTATCGTTTCGAGGATGAAAATCATTTCATTTGCCACAACATTGTATTATTGATATCCTAATTATACATGATTTAATATGAATTTTGTTTAGGCTAGAGGTGACCATCACAGATGAACACGTATGTATAAGTGAAGTTTAACTCATATAATTATTTGTTAAAGATCTTTTTAATTTAATCTATAATCAACTGTTTTAATTTACAAAAATTAATGAATTAAAACTTTTAATTTGGGCGAATTTTTTTTAAAGTTTAAAAATATTTGAAAGTTTTTTGGAACTAATACTTCATTTAATACATTTATTTTTAGAAAATAAAAATTATAGAACATTTTCAATAATATTTTAATAAGAAGCGAACAATTTTAATTTGCAAATAAAATAAATTTGAAAAAAATTACTTTAGTAAAGTTTTCTTTTATATTAAATAATAAAAATAATTTTTATTTACTTTTAATAAATGCTTAATATAAGTATTACATAATAGATGTGTTTATGCGGAAAGCTATCGACGTTTGCTTCTGTCATTCCCATACAAATTTGACATAAGTAACGCTAAGCGTTAATATTAAATGTTGGCATCTGTCAAATTTTTATGGGAATAAAACAATTTTGATAGCTTGCCACATAAACACACAACTAATGTTTAATAACATATATTATCGTTAAATAAAATACAAAACCATGCAAAAAAAAAAAAAAATAAAAAAATCAATCTCAAGTTTTTCACAGTAACCAAAAATAACAGTTATTTTTAAATTTTAAAACAAAAAAATATATAAATTCATAAAATGCTGTCTTCTTTTTTTCTTTTTTTTTTTTTTTTAAGAAAGTATATTAATCCCAAAAACTTGTGGTTTTTATAATTTTTGATTTTAATACAATTTCCAAAAATTTGCCAAAAATCATAAAAAAATACCGAAATGTTAATTTTGAATACACCCGGTGTCTTATAAACAATATTTGATACACCCTATTAAAACGAATATAGGAGAAAAGAAAATGCCAACATTTGATACGATTATATGAATAAAGTGAATGTCAACATTTTTTTTCAAATTGTAATTTAAATTTAAAACTGTGTGTTGTTTGTTATTCATTGGCTAATGCTTAAATAATTAGTTTATTTCATCCAAAGCAACCAAAAGAAAACTATTAATAAAAAAGTGATATGACAAATAAAAACTCAAGAACCAGTGTAAATGATTTGGCGTTACGCTTGTTTTTTTGCTGAAACTAAATTCAGTATATCAAGTAAATGCAAGAAGTTTTACAAATCCACTAGTTTTTAAATTTGTAGTTGTTTTCTATATAAAAATTGAATTTTTGTTTGTTAATTTAATTTAAACAGGACACTTAATAATCGGACCTTAAAAGTAAAAAACCTTCCAGCAGTTATCGTTAAATTAAAATATATTGTTTTTTCTAACATGTAGTTATATTTAACAAAATCTGAATAATTAATTCAGTATTCCCGGAAATACTCCACATAAAATTCCGATTTTCGTAAGTTAGAAAATATCGAAAATTTAAAAACCACATTGCGAACTTAAACATTTTAATATTCAAATATAAAATCTGTTTATTCCATTGTTTCATTGGCAACTCTGTTTGTCTTCTAAAAAATCGGCCATTTAAGTTTTACATTTTTGTTTTTTAGTTTCTTTTGTGCCGGTTGCTAAAAACATAAGTTTTACGTGTTGCTAACAATATAATTATCAAAAATAGTGTTAATTGTTACTAAAATTACAAAAAAATATATTAAAATAAAATATAAATTCTGTAGAATATAAAATTAATAAAATATAAAAGCAATCAATGAAATTTAAAGCATAAAATGTATAATAAAATAAGTTCTTAAAGTTTGCAAAAGTGTGTGTATTAAATAAAAGTGCAAGTGGTGTAGTTGTTGTTGGTTTTTAAAAGTGCAATGGGAGACATATTGTATTAGTATGTGTTCATTATTATAAAACAGAAGAGAAAGAAGTGTTAAAAATATTAAAATTAAAATCTTATAAAAGAAAAATTAAGAAAACAAAAATGGAATTAGAATTTTTGTTGTTATAACTTGCTTTATTAAATTTATCCTAGGGCTGCCAAATTTTGAAATGTTATTTACATTAGGTGATATTAATCAAAACTAGAATAACTAGTTTCGGGAATGAAATTTTATGTTGAATCTTATTAGAATGGGTTCAGGCCTTGAAAAAGAAATTTGTTTTTGCGCATAAAAATTTATGAATTCATGAATTTCACTAATAAGTAAAGAATTTATAATTACTTTAAATCAATGGTTTGGTATTGACACACCATGACGATGTCTCTCACGTCGTAAAAAACGTTCTCTTAGTTTTGTATGTGCAGATTTCAAAGGTTCAGCATCTTTTTAAATTGGATTTTTTGCGATTCCAATTGAATTTCTTTGCAAATCCAATTAGTTTTTAGCAGCTTTCCCAATTGGATTTGGAAAAAAGGTTTAAAAACAGGGAAATTTACTCAAATTTTTGCAGAAATCAGGGAAATTTGCTCAATTTTCCCCTGTTTTCTCAAAGTTTCCGAACCTTTGTATTCTGTATAAAATTTTATTTGCCTGCTGACGGCGTTGCATCCTCTATACTATTCTTCCTCTATGGTATTGAATAAAGATGACATATGATTTAGTTTAATTTATAGTGGTTCATTTTGATTCGATTAAATAAATTATTTTATGATTTGATTTGCGAACTACCTATTGATTTATTAAAATTGAATCAATTTGTTTGATTATATAAAAAAAGTAGCAAATCTCCAGTTCATTCTTTAAACAAGATTCCTTTTAAATTGAAACGGATTAAAAAATCTATGTATTTTTATAAAAAGTTATTTAATGATAACTTCTAATTTAATTATAATTCTTCTAAAATAATAATTTAATTTTTTGGCATATAGATTTGGCCTATATGGAGAAAAACAAGTCGGTATCGAGAAAAACAATAAAAAAGGTTTATCTTAATTTTTATTAAAATGTAGATTTTAAATATTTTTATTATTTTCACCATCGATAGCGACATTTATTTTGAAGAAAATTATATTTATATTAATTTATATACAATAAGCAATAACTTTTTAAAATTTTTACAAAACAATTTTTTTTTGTTTTGTGCCGCATTTATTTTTTTTTTTAATTTGGCATTCTTTTCTGCATATTCATAATTTTATGTCTTCGTTGTTATGTCAATGTAGCAAAATAATACTGGAGTAAATTTATTAATTTCTTAAAGCAAATTTGCTGCATATGTCAAATGCAGCTAAACAATAATGATCTTTTTTTAATAACAGTATGCCGCGAAAGAATTTAGAAAGGGATTTTTGAATTAGAAAGATTATATTTCAAATGTATATATTCCATTCCTAACTCATAATGTGCTAGCGATCTATAAAATTTATTTTATATATTCTATTGTTTATTTACTTCCAAATTTTTTAACCCCTAAATATCAAAATTCCATTTCTATATGTGCAACATTTAAAAATAAAAACATTCAAACAATAAATTTGAAAATAAGTGTAAAAAGCTAAATTCAAGCAGAAATTTGTCATGGAGAAAGAGTATTTATGGTAAGTTTTCATTTCTCTAATATATATTTTTTAATTTAATACTGAGTTTATTTAATCCAGTACCACATATGTTAATAGATTAAAAATAATAAAAAAAAAAAAAAAAAAAAAAAAAAAAAAATGCAGCAAAAATTTGCTCTGGCATAATAAAGTCCCCTTTGTAACGTCCCGTCACATATAACGATTGAAAGCAATTTTCTCCAATTTTGGGAACTTCAATTTTAAGTTTACGACTTTTATATTTTTTTTTATATATTTTCCGTTACCGACTGTAGTTTATTTAAAAAGTAATATGTGGTGTTTGTTTTTAAATAAATAATCAATTGAAATTCATAAAAATATATATATTTTTTTTTAAAATCTGTAAAATTACATACAAAAATTTAAATTTGAAAAACAAACCACAAAAATGTTTTTTTTTCTCTTCATTTTGTCAGTTAAAAATTGATGGTTATTTTAAACGACTTGATTGTTTTTACTACTTTTTTGCATTATTAAACAATTATTGAAAATAAACAACTGAATATAATGAAAAATCAGTAAACATTTTTTTTGGATTATTTTAATATGTATTTTTTGATTATTTTTAACATATTAATATTGTGAGTGTAGTAAATTTCTGTCGAATTTTAATGACTTTATTTTGTAATTTAAATTGTAAAAATGATTATATTTTTTATTTTATAAAAAAGACAAAATCACAATAACTCCAAAATGTCACCATATAAAAAATAGGATTTTTCACGATAACGAAAATTTAGCACAATTTTTTTCAACACAAATTTAATATACAAATTTAATATACAAAACCATTATTTTTCTAATGAAAAAGTGGAATTTTGGGTTAATTGTGATTGTGTCCATCTTGCTAAATAAAAAAAATATTTTTATAATTTAAATTATGATTTGAGGCCTTTAGAGTTTAAATTAAATTTTTCAACGGGAAAAACAATTTACTATGCTTAAAAATTTAATTTTACATTTTTTACATCTTGATTATTAATGGGGCTTGAAATTGAGAAAAGAAACTAAAAATAATTTTAGACATTTTGGGGAATTTCAGCGGGACACTGTTTCGATTTGGCAAATCCATCTAAATCCATGGCATCCACTATGGTCCACTGCTGACCAATTTTTTTACCCCGTTTTTATTTATTGGCTTCGGAATTTTGCTCTTTTTAGATCAAAACCTCGTTGCTGTATATTGATTTTCGTTGTTAATATCGATTATCTGGAAGAATTCAATTCGGCTGTTGTGCGTCATTTCATAGCTTTACAGCCGTATGCTGCATAAACACTTGGTTCTTATAACAGTCTTATAACGAAACTTTATTGTTGTTTTGCATGTTAATATGATTTTATATGTGTGTTATAAAAATAAACGATGCATACGCTCAGATAAAAAAAGTTAGTAGAAAAATTTGTAAACGGTTTTCAATCCCACTTTACTATTTTTATACTGATTTTTAGTAAAAAAAAATATTATTTAGTAAACTTTTTTGTTATTTACATGTTACAAATTACAGAATTTTTACAAAATATTTACATATTTTTGTTGGTATCTGAAGTTACCTACAAAAATTTTACAAATTTTTGAAAACCGATTTGCTAAAGTTATCAAAAAAAAAAATTAAAAATTTTGAAAAAGTGGATATTGAAGGAAATTTTATTTCTAATAATTAAAACTAATACTTAACAAATTTAAAATGCTACATATGTTGTAAAAAGGGATCTTTAATTTTTTTGACTTTTTTGTCTGCTAATATTCAGCAATTTTTTTTCAGAATTTAACAGTCTAAATTAAGGTAAAAAAGCCAAAAAACTACACCAAATTTGTGTTTACATTAAATCAATTTTCAAATCTAATTTAAATTTTGACAAATTAAGTCGCGAATTAATTTTTCTGATTAAATTATTTTAATTAGAAGAATCAAGTTGATTTAAATAATTCTTTTTATTAATCAAAACGAAATAATTCAATTTGAATAATTCAATTTTAAATCAAAGAATCAACTCAAATTTCGATTTGATTCACGAATCAAAAAAATAATTATTTTGATTCTCCAATATTATTTGATTCGCTAGATAATATAATTTTTTTAAGTCAAGATTAATTTCATTTTAATTTCGAAAGGTTTTATGGAATTTTTATAAAACAGCCACAGTCTGAACATTTTTTTTTATCAATTTATATGATAATATAAATTAACACACTCCGATAATACAAATTTCGTTTCCCGTTCCATTTCATTGGTATAAAAATGAGTCACCCTGTGGCTGTTTTATGAAATAGATTCCTTGGGATGTCTTCCGGAACTGATCCATTTTTATTATCGCAGTATATTAATGCTCTAGTAGAGCAAAAATTTTGTCCGTTTCGCCCTACCTCGCTTAGTTTTCGGGATACTGGTCATTTTAAAAAATTATTGTTTAAGCGTAAAACGTTCTATTTAAGTTTTATGGGGTGTACAGTGAGAGAAGAAGAAGTTACTTGTAATTTCGAAATTCAATCTCTTGTCACTCTAATAGTGATTGTGAATTTCTATTAAAATCAGTTGTCATATTACAAAGAACCAGAAAGGTTGGTATAATACCACAAAAATAAATATATAATTTAAAACCCCGCACACTAACCCCCGCTTTCTTAATTTTATATTTGGGATAAAATTGTTTCACTTTCATACAAACATTTTTGGTCCAATCGAACCGGATAGCCAATTTGTGATTATTTTACCCCAAATACTTTATTTTCAGAAAGTATTCATCATAAAGAGTAATTAAACCCAGTGAAGAATATCACATCAAACCCCCCTTGCTTTTCTGGTTAAGTGACAACTCCCCCGCTGCAGTAAAAACAAAAGGCTGAAAAAAAAAACTCATAAAGGCTGAAAAACATAAAAAAGTGAAGAATATAAAAAGTAAGTGAAATACTGTTTTTACACACAACAAAATTCAAAGTGCAACAACAAATAAAAATAAATTCTCTATACTAGTTTCGAGTCTAAATATTACAGTTATTAAATTGTGTTTCTTATAAAAAAAATATCCCTCATTTAAATGAAACAGAATCCACAAACCAAAAAAGAATAAATATTTAGTGCGATCTGCGTAAAATTCTGTTAACAAAATTGATATATCAAAAACAAAAAAAAACTTTAACATTCATGTTTTTAGCAGCAACAATAATAATTTTGTTTTGCAATGCAAGTATAACAGTTGTGTTTAAGAGATTTGCCTAAAAGAGTTGATTAAACAAACTGCATATTTAACAGCAGAATTTTAAAAATTAAACTTTGTTTACAATACAATATAACAGCTTGGTCTTTTTTGTTAACCAATTACTTTCTAAATTTGCAATCGAGCCTTAATTTTTTTTGATAAACAATTAAGAGAGTGGAGTATACCAGATTTTAAACTACAATTAATTCCGAGTTTGAAATTCAACAAAAAATCGATAGCACTCTTTTTTTTATCATCACAATATACAAAAAAAATAAAACATTTAAAGGATATGTATACTATTTTATAATACTTGAATATACGTGAACATATAACTAAAATATTATATTTTTAAATAATTTTATTGACCCCTTTGTTGTTGCACTCTCTCTATTTTTGCACATACTCGTATATACAACCAAACTTGTGGAAAAAGTTACTTTATACATACGTGATCTACGTTCTTCTTTTATATAACCGTCTAATTATACGTTACCTTAATCTTTTTACGTTGAGTATTTAATACATTCATCTGTTATTTTCAAAGATACTAGGGCGGTCCATAAGTCTAGGGTCAACATTAAAGAAAAAAAAAAAGCGTCGTTATTTTTAAATTAAAATTTATTCTATTAAAATTCAATCGCGCATCTCGAAAGTACCAAACGTGATTTTTTCTTTAAGTAGCAACTATTTCAAAATGTCTGATCTAGATGCTTTTATTCGTTCTTCTGACCGAGTAGTCGAGTTTCAAACTTATTTCGAGGGACTTCCCTCTGATAGTCATTCAGTCCACACATTAGAAGTACACAAGGATGAAATTGTACGTCTCTGGAAGTGTTTTAGATCGTGTTACGATACGATTTTAACTAAGTTTCACGAATTAGAGGAAGCTGTTAGTCTTGAAACTTTGAAACAAAGATTCTTCGCAACATTTGACGCTCATGTTAAAGCTCTTTCGAAATCAAATGAACTACTTGATAGCCTTTGTTCAAAAATTTCTCCAATTGCCTCACCGTCCTCTAACCCTCAACCAGATTTTACACCCAACATTTCATTACCTCCATGTGATACTGAGGTCTTTTATGGAGATTATGTGTCCTGGCCAACTTTTCGTGACATGTTCACAGCACTATATCGCAATAATAAACGTTTATCACCAGTGGAAAAGTTGTGTCATTTATTAAAGAAGACTCAGGGAGAGGCCCGCGATATACTAAGAACATGCCCGTTAACTAATGAAGGATTCGAAATGGCTTGGCAGAATCTCATAGACCGTTACGAAAATAAAAGGGTTCTTATTAACGCTCAACTTAAGTCCCTTTTTAACATATCAGCCATTGTGCAAGAAACTGGCCCCAACATTAAGCGTATTCAACGCACAATTAATGATTGTGTTACAAACCTCACTCTTCTTCAAATCGATACTAAAAATTGGGACGTAATATTTGTATACATCTGTTCAACCTGTCTACCAGAAGCAACACTCAATTTATGGGAACAATCCTTTCGTAGTAGTACAGATTTTCCTTCGTGGAAAGAAATGGACGCTTTTTTAACGTCAAGATATCAGACGCTAGAATCTGTGGCAGACATTCGATCTACTTTGACGAGCTCAAATACTTCAGCCAATCGTAATTCGTCTAACACAAAGAAATCAAATTCTTCAGACCAAAAGAAGTTAAATAGTTACCAAACCAGTATCAAAAATTACAAATTGTTCAAGTGCTCTCTGTGTCGGGATTCACACCCACTTAGACTTTGTCCAAAATTTTTAAAGATGTCAATTGATGAGCGCTTTACTACTGTCAAAAGGCATAAACTATGCACGAACTGCCTTGGAACTTCTCACGAATTTAAAAAATGCAAAAGTCAATTTGTCTGCAATACGTGCCGACAAAAACATCACTCCTTACTTCACCGTACTGAACACACTTCAACTTCAAATCAAAACACTGTTGCACAAGCAACTCCCCCTACTGCGGCTCGAACACCGAATTTAAACACGAATAATGCTCGCGTTTTTAATTCTCCCCAAATTTCGAACTCCGACAATATACCTTCTACCTCAGCAACAGCTGCAGGACAAATGCGACAATCGTATTCGACCCAAATACAGTCCACTTCCCACACTTCAGTTATACTCGGAACTGCTCTTGTTGATGTTTGCACAGATGAAGTTAGGTGTACTGTGCGTGCACTAATCGACTCTGCGTCAGAAGCTACGTTTGTTTCTAAGAAGCTACAAACGAAACTTTCTATGAAAACGCGCATATCGCAAACTGAAATTCATGGTCTCAATGATACCTTGACAGCCACATCCACTCAATTATGTCGTATACGAATCGGTTCCCCTGTTGACAACGAATTCGAAACTTACGCTGATGCCTTCGTCGTTAAAAGGCTGACAGGTCAACTACCTTATCACTCTCTATTAACACTTACAAGCTCTAGTTTTGCAGATCTGCAAATGGCAGACACTCACCTTCACAAGTGTTCTGAGATCGATTTACTCATCGGAGGAGATGTTTATCCAAAAATCATAAAAAATGGATTACGATGGGATGATAACCAATCTTTAGTTGCACAGCAAACCGTTTTCGGGTGGATCGTAACTGGCAAGATCGAATCGAAAACCTGCCTTCCCTCTGTTTCTACTTTTTATAATGAACTCGTATTGAGTAATCAACTTCAACGATTTTGGGAACTAGAAGAGGTTCCAAAAAGGCCCCGACTTTCCGATGAAGATATATACTGTGAAAATATCTACCAATCTACAACTTATAGAAATGATAATGGACGTTTTGTAGTTTCACTGCCCTTTATACGAGAACACAATAAAAATATAAACCTTGGCCCCTCTCGCACTACTGCACTTTCTCAATTTCTTAGAAATGAGGCTAGATTAGCTCGCAACCCCCAACTTAAAATGGAATACGATCGTGTTATCACTGAGTATTCAGCTTTAAATCAAATGACAATAGTAACCCCATCTAGTGCTAGTAGTACATACTACTTACCCCACCATGCGGTTTTTAAACCCGATAGCACCACCACGAAACTTCGTGTGGTATTCAATGCTTCTAGTCCATCAGACAATGGCATTAGTCTTAATGACATTCTTCACCCCGGCCCTGTTTTGCAGGCAGACTTAACTATTCTGGTTTTGCGATGGAGACTATTTAGATACGTATTCAATGCAGATATTGAAAAGATGTATCGCCAGATCTTGGTAAACCCCTCTCACACCCCATTCCAAAGAATTATCTTTCGTAACTCCAATACTGAAGAACCTCAAGACTATGAACTAAACACAGTCACCTTCGGTGTAAACTGTGCTCCCTATCTGGCGATACGAACCCTACTTGAACTGGCAAAGGAATGTGAATTCAAAAACCCAATAGTGTCTGATATTCTCAGAAACTATATGTATGTCGACGATGTGTTAGCAGGTGCTCACACTCTCTCCACTGCCTTAAAATCTCGAGATGAGCTCATAGCTGTTCTGCAATCTGCTGGTTTTTCTTTGCGTAAATGGACGGCTAATAACGACTATTTACTAAAAGGTCTCTCTCCAGACCATTTATTGGATGCCGAATTCCTGAAACTTTCAGATTCGAGCACCACCAAAACTTTAGGTCTCAGGTGGAATGCTGGATGTGATCACTTCTACTTCAGACTTAAAAATCACCCCAATCGGAATTCAGTCACTAAAAGGTCAGTTCTGTCCGAAATCGCTAAATTATTTGACCCCGCCGGGTGGCTAGCCCCAAAAATAATCGTCGCGAAAATTATTATGCAACAAATCTGGAAGGATGGCACAAACTGGGATGAAGACCTTCAAACTTCAACTCTACAGCAATGGTACTCATTCTTAGACGACTATTACAATATAGAACAAATTAAAATTCCACGTTTTGTTGATTTTGACCCCTCCTTTTCCATTGAATTACACGGTTTTTGTGACGCCTCAGAGCGAGCTTATGCAGCGGCGTTGTATCTTCGTTCCGAGAATTCAGGTTTTGTGTCTACTCATCTTTTAGTCGCTAAAACCAAAGTTGCCCCCGTAAAATTTGTTTCGATACCCAGAAAAGAACTTTGTGGAGCTGAGCTAATGGCTAATATGATTGATTTTGTTCGGCCACAGCTAAATCTTAGCAACTATAAACTTTTTTTATGGACAGACTCCACCATCGTATTGGCATGGCTGCAAAAACCACCGAATAGGTGGAAAACTTTCGTAGCAAATAGAGTTTCTTCCATTGTTGAAAAGGTAGGCAGTGAATCCTGGTCTCATATTGACTCCAAGAATAACCCAGCTGATTTGGCATCCCGTGGTCTCACAGTCACAGAACTCATTTGTAATGACTTATGGTGGCATGGACCTCCATGGCTAAGTCGTCCACATGCTGAATGGCCAACAAAATCGTCAAATTTTTCAACCAACGAAGAAGCTAAACCTGTCTTAGTCCACTTAACGCAGCTGAAAAATATGGATATGTTAAAAGATTTTTCTGATCTTCCAAGGGCTATGCGAGTTTTTTTGCCAGATATTTCGTTTTTATTACCGCAGTAACCGTAACCATCGACATAAACTTGTCGTAGAAGATGAACTTCAGCTTTCTGAATTGAATTTTGTCTAATCCCGACTGGTTATTGCCAGTCAAAGATTATTCTTCGAAAAGGAATATTCTCTATTATGTAAAGGTTTAGAATTGCCACGAAAAAGTAAGCTTTTGACTTTTAATCCATTTATTGACCATGACGGCATTATGAGAGTTAATGGTAGGTTATCCAACTCTAACACGCTAAGCTATGATGAGAAATGTCCTATTATATTGCCTTATCATGCTTGCTATACCCGTTTATTTCTCGCATACCTACATAAATTCTCGCTACATGCACAAAATGCTCTTTTGTATAGATTAATGAGAATGCATTATTATGTACCAAAGCTCAAAACTTTGATTAGGACTATTATCTCTAAGTGTCGAGTATGTGTCATACAGAAACGTAATAGAAGCCAACAGATAATGGCCGCCCTTCCACCTGAAAGGACGACTCTTTCTCGCCCTTTTACCAACACAGGGGTAGATTTCGCAGGGCCCTTTGATGTCAAATCATATGTCGGTCGAGGTTGCAAGATTACAAAAGGTTACGTGCTTGTATTTGTATGCTTTGCGACAAAAGCTATTCATCTGGAGGCGACTAGTGAAATCTCAACTCAAGCCTTCTTAGCAGCATTTGCTCGTTTCTTTTCTCGCCGTGGATCCCCGAACGCCATATATTCGGATAATGGAACTGCCTTTGTTGGCGCCTCGAATCTCTTGAACGGTGACAAAGCTCAGTTTCTTTCACTTTTACGAAGACACCTAATTGACCAACACACTTTTTCTCCTCTTGAATGGCATTTCATACCCCCAGGAGCTCCACATATGGGTGGACTCTGGGAGGCAGGGGTTAAGAGTTTCAAATCGCATTTTAAGAAAATATCTCACTCTCAGAGTTTTACCTTTGAAGAATTCAGCACCATGTTGGCTCGAATCGAAGCGTGTCTTAATTCACGACCTATCAGTCCAATGAGCGACAACCCCGCAGATCTTTGCGCACTAACCCCCGGTCATTTCCTCACTTTAGGTCCATTATTGGCACCACCAGAACCTGATCTATCCAATCAATCTTTAAGCTATGTCAACCGCTGGCAAAAATTGAAGGTATTGCATCACTACTTCGCTCATAGATGGAAAGATGAGTACCTTAAGGAACTCCATAAACGCTTTAAATGGAAATATCCCCAGCGAGATTATGCTATCGGCGATCTTGTCGTCATAAGGAAAGATAACTTGCCCCCTAATCAATGGCAGCTTGGCCGCGTTGAAAAAGTTATTTGTGGTACAGATAATAGAGTTAGAGTCGCCGAAATACGAACAGCTAATGGCATCGTAACACGGCCTATTGTGAAATTAGTCTTACTCCCCTATCCTGACCAAAACTAATAACCTTATTTTTTCTCCTACAGCAAACATTTATTATGCCCCGCAAAATCCGAAGAAGCCTATCGCCCTTAGAAGAAAGGGAATCATATCACAACCATGTCAACACTAGTCGCAACTCTCAATCTTATGACTGCCGACTATGCCGTAAAGACCACCCACTCCGAAGATGTCTTAAGTTCAAGAGGATGAACGTGGTCGAGAAGATTAAGGTTGTCCAACGTTATCGGTATTGTGAGAATTGTTTAGCTCACTCGCACTTAGTTAGACGTTGCCGTAATACCGATCGCTGTCGCCAATGTGGAGCTAGACACCACACTCTCTTGCACCGCCATAATCGTCTCTCTGATAGTACACGTATATCCACAACATCTATCAACCAACCTACATCCAATAATTTATGCACAATCACTCTTCTTCCAACTATTATTGTTAAAGTTCATCTAGGGCAAGAATGGGGTAACGTACGCGGTATTCTCAACCCATGTGCCGAGGTGAGTTCTCTTGCTGAATTTTTACCAGAAAGATATAAATTACCCGTTGAGAAAATGGGTTCTGATCGTTGGTGTAAGATACGTATACGACCACGATTTGATGATAACCCGACATTCACTCTCACGGTCAAGATTACAAATGAATTACCTAAAAAACAACCTAAAGAAAGCTACGATGAAAGAGTTGCAGCTCTATATACGAATTTACGTCTTGCTGATCCAAATTTCTACCACAATTCCGATATCAACATCATCCTTGGTGCAGATATTTACCCACGGCTTATTAAATCTGGAATTCAGCCAGCATCGGTTGGATCACCAATGGCACAAGATACCGTTTTGGGCTGGACCATTATTGGCAAATTCGGTGTCTGATTCTGCGGCTCTCTCCTTTTGCTGTATTATATTGCGCTTTATATTGCTTGAAATTGAATTACTTATTCCATCCAACATTGAAATGAATTATACAATAACTTTATCTTAAGATTCTATTATTTTATATTATACAATATTTTATATCTTATCATATACAAACCAATGAATTTTTTATCTTTAAATATTTTATATCCTTACTTCTCTCTAACATTAACATTTTGTAAAGCAACGCACTAACGTTTGACTCCTTTGCGAAATTGCAGTACTGCAAGGGGGCCGGAATGTTTAAGCGTAAAACGTTCTATTTAAGTTTTATGGGGTGTACAGTGAGAGAAGAAGAAGTTACTTGTAATTTCGAAATTCAATCTCTTGTCACTCTAATAGTGATTGTGAATTTCTATTAAAATCAGTTGTCATATTACAAAGAACCAGAAAGGTTGGTATAATACCACAAAAATAAATATATAATTTAAAACCCCGCACACTAACCCCCGCTTTCTTAATTTTATATTTGGGATAAAATTGTTTCACTTTCATACAAACAATTATCATTTTACAAAATGTCGAATATCTAGAAAACTAAGCGAGATTTGTAAGTCAATTTTAATGATTTTTATTTTGTTTTAATTCGCAAATTAAATAAATCTTTTTTTAATTCGCGGATTAAAAAAAACAAGAATTATGTTTAAAATGATTTGATTCAATTGAATTAAAAAAGATTTAAATGAATGAATGATTTTAAATCTGATTTAATAAATTAATTTATAAAATATTGAATCAACTCGCTGATTTACAAAAAGAATTATTTTTTCGCGAATTAATTTATTAAAGATTTATCTTTTTCAAAATCTGCCTGCCGTGTCTATATTACTTATACACTCATAAAAAGTTGGGCTTATGTTATTTTGACTTGATATTTTATTTCAATGGAAAATGGTTCACTATTCTGTTCAATTTACAGATTTTTTAATTGAATCTACTGAATTTTTATTTTTAATGCATTGTTAATTAAAGTTAAATACATAACAATGAAAAATAAAGTAAAATAAAAAACACCCAAATTGCAGAATATCTTTTACACACCACACCCTTAACCTTTTGAAACAACTATGTACACTTCATAGGTTATATTCCCCATATGACAGGCAAGACAATACAAATTGTCACACAAATTATTTCGTTATACTAATGTATCCATTGATCTCTAATGTGTTTATATTGAGCTCTATTCTACTGGAAAAAAATAAATGAAACTTTTGTATGAATTTATCCAAAAAATATTTATTTCAAACATTTTTGAATACATGCGAGGTTGACAACCCAGCTCTCATAGGGAAAACCTTTGACATTTAAAGGAAACAATGGCATAAAATATGAGAATAAAAATTATTTCATATTTGCTATTATATAATAGCTGCTATGATGTAGAAAAATATTGATAAAATTCTAAAAAAATGTTGTCTATTTTTCGTCCTATTTGTCGTCCTATAAGGGAATACATAAAGAATGTAATTGTTTTTGCATGAAAAAGGGTTTGGCACTCAGGTCATATGCATCATTGTGGAATCCTTTATTCTAAATCGTAATATATGTATGACTTGTGTTTGCCAGTGATAAAAGGGGTGTTTGTTAAATGTTTGTTGCTTTTTTTTATTATCATTTTTTTTTATTTTTGGAAAATAATGTGATGATGTCACATGAGTTTTTTCATGGTAATAAATCTAAAGAAAACAATGTAAATCTTGTAAAGAATGATAGATATGTAGCCAGAGTGGGCTGAATATAAAAATTTGTCGATTTTTTTTATTTAACCGTTAATCGAGCTTTGTATCAAAAATGATACATTTCGTTTTTTATGTCAGCATAACTTTATTTCAAAAAATGTTGAATGCCACATTTATTGAGACTTTGTTAACATTGTTATTGTCGTTATTTTAAGCAACATTTTCAACAAAAATTCTAAGTAGGCTATGAGAAATTGAAAAAATTCATAATTCAGGCTATGTATCATTTTTGATACATACGGCATTTCAATTGTGTCTCTACTGTTGTGCGTGTAATTCGAAACGAAGTTTACTGATTTTGGCAACATTTTTTCTTGTTATTTCGTTGCGCGATATTATTAATTGAAAATTTAAACCTAAAAATAATTTAACGAAAAGTGTACTATGTCTTATCCGCGGTGTTTGACTTTGGAAGAACTTGTGAATAAAGTGATGGATGAGAGTGAAGAGGATCGAGATGTTTCTGATCATGAAGTTTCTGATTGTGAAGAAGAAGAGGAAAGCAGCTCGTGCTCAGATAATGAGGACAGTACTAGCAATAGCACACAAGGTGATCCGTTGTTTATTGCCAAAGATGGCACTACTTGGCGTAGCAATCCTCAGCCCATTGGTCGGCTGGGAAGTGAAAATATTATCAATTTGCGCCCAGGTTACTAGTGATTGTTTATTGAAATGTCGTAGAATTAAGATTATTGTCTATTAGGTGTTACAAGATTTGCATCAAGCCGCGTAAATAGCATTAGAGAATCATTCTTAATACTTTTCTCACCACAACTAACGAAAATTATAATTGATAACTCCAACAAATACGGAAAGCATTTACATGGTACCAATCATATTGAAATTGATGAGGAATTACTTCATGCTTATTTGGCATTATTATTATTAGCCGGAGTGTACAAGTAAGTAGCACTACAGACAAAATTGTCGAAAAATATAATATTATCTAAAAATGAGACTTTGCATGATTTGTTCGATGAATATTACGGACGGCCAATATTTCGGTCAATCATGTCTGAAAGAAAATTTTTATATATCTACGAAATCATTCGCTTTGATGATGTGCTAACAAGACGTGCCCAGAGAAGTAATGACAAATTCGCTCCTATTAGAAACCTCTGGGATAAATGGTCTGAAACACTTTCAACTTTCTATAATCTTAACGACTGTGTCACTGTTGATGAACAATTACTGGGATTTCATGGTCGTTGTAAATTTCGTCAATATATTCCATCGAAACCGGAGAGATATGGTTTGAAGTTTTGGCTGCTTGTTGATGCACGTAGTTGCTATGTATGGAAAATACAGCCATATTTGGGCAAAGATGTGTCCGGAAATCCAGAGCGGAATCAGGGAGAACGGGTTGTTCTTGATTTAGTAAAAGGGCATAATGTCACCATGGATAACTTTTTTTCATCTCACGGTCTTGGTCAAAAACTTTTACAACGAAATATGACAATGGTAGGAACCATGCGTAAAAATAAAAGATCAATTCCTCCAAAGCTGTTAGAATGCAAGAAAATTCCACGGTACGAATCAACTTTCGCCTTTACCCCTGAAACTACTCTCGTTTCATACATAAGTCACAAAGACAAATGCACAATTGTTATGAGCACAATGCATCACGAACCTAATGTTGCGGAAGGTTTGAAAAAGTTACCAGAAATAATTTCCTTTTATAATTCTACAAAAGGAGGAGTTGGTACTGTTGACAAAATGCTGAGTTGCTATAGTTGCAAACGTAAAAATAATCGATGGACTATGGCTGTATTTTCCAACATTATCGACATATCTGCATTAAATGCTTATATAATATACAATGAAATCGATCCCAATTGGATGCAACTAGAAAACACACAAAACGTAAATGTTTCCTTCATGAGCTGGCAACGCCCTATATGGAAAAACGGAAAAAACGTCCCAGAAATGAACTATCTTTGGCATTTCTTTCAAAATTATCAACTCAGAATATTGCCGACCCAAGTGATAATGAAGCTGGGCCATCTAAAAAACAGAAAGCCGATAAGTCTCCGAAAAAGAACCGTGCTAGATGTCAAAAATGCTACCATTTGGGAGAAAACAAGAATAAATCGTTATTCTGTTTCTTATGTAAAAAGCCATGCTGTAATGAAAAACATGCCAAAAATATTTGTATAGATTGCATAAACAGCACTTAGAAATGTAAGAACTTATCAACATAAATAAATATATTAAAACTTTTAAAAAAATTGTCTTAATTAGTCCACTATTTCACTGAACTGTAGTATGTATCAAAAATGATACATAGCCTGAATTATTAAGTTTTTTTAAAGCTTGATCTACGGTTAAAGCAATATTTAATATTTCATTCACACAATAGAATCGTTGCCGAGAAGCATTTCAACTTTCGCAAACATGCGAAAACTATCCAATAAACATTTTTTCTTTACTTCAAATTAAAATTAAGAGTAATTCTAGTTCCAAGCCTTGAATTATATTTGAATTGTACTGTTATTCAATATTATATATTTTTGGGTTTATGGTTGTGCCAACCATACTCGTACTATATTATGGTTTTTATATTATAATAATAAAATAACCATATTTTTACCATAATATGGTCCCTACAGTTATATTCTGATTCAAAAATTACCATATTATAATCCTAAATAAACATGTTACAATGAATTTATCATAATATGATCGCACGTTATTATAAATTATCATATTATTGTCCCTCATATCTATATTATGATTCCTGGATTATCATTATATGATCCATAATCTAAGAAAATTTCTTTAAGGAAAAGTTCTTAGAAACTATGAAAAAGCTCTTTAAATTTAAGAAAATTTCCTTTAGAAATGTTTTTTCTAAAAAAAAATATATATTAAGGACTTTTTGAAGAAAAATTGTTAAGGAAAACATCATAGACTTTAAGAACTTTTCTTTCTTTGATTGTATAATATTTATTGATTATTGCAATCATTTTATCGTTGCATAATTATCATATTTTTTTTCATAGTCAGAATTTTTGTTACCACAGTATGGTTACAGCCAAGCATGATATAAAATAGATGGTGCCAATCATAAAATAGTAAAATATTTACTAAATAATGATGGTAGCGACCATGTTGATGGTTAGAAAACCAATAACTTGGTTGTGTAAACCATACCCAATTATAGCAAGCACAGTATAGTAGCAGTGATCATATTGCAACCATGTTTTTTTCTCTGCCAACCAAAGCCATTTGGTTGGCAAGAAATTCAATTGTTATAATAAATCTGTTTTCTCTGTGTACAATTTCATAGTAGCGACATGCAAGTAAAATATTTGCAATGGTTTTTCACCAGTCGCTTAGAAAAAAATTTGTTTCTCCTCAAAATTTTTTCCAACCATAAAATTTGTTTTCACATCTAAAAAAATTTTTCACCTCAAAAATTTTTTTCCACCTTCATAATTTCACTTCTAAAGTTTTTTTGCATTATTTTTATCAAAAACAGTGAAAACATTTTTTAGGACATTTGTGGAGGGTATTTAAAGATTCGGACAGCCTAATTTAAACTTTTTTTTACTTGTTTTGATATGGCTTTATTAGAAATAACAAATAATTCTCATTATTTATAAAACACGTGTCGCTGTCGCGGCTGGCTTCGCAGAAGCTTATTCTGTCAGTTCAATTTTCCGAAACTTTGTTGACGGCTTCCGGGGCAAATCGCAGTTCCGAGGCGGCCAATGGACATCGCCAAGATCGCGATTTTTTAAAGAGCTATATGAGCATTATCCAAGTTCATATTTTCTATTTTAGCCCATAAATTGTCCGTAAGACGCGAAAATTTTGTTTGTTGACATAGCCGCCAAGATGAAAGTGAAAAGATGAGTTTTCAGCCAAATTCGATGTGCGATTGGAGCATTTGTAAGGACCAAACTAAGAAGCCGTAACGAAATGGAGGGTCGTTTGCATTCAATTGCGAATAATACGAGATGTTTTAGCAAAATTATCATGTTGGTGTGTGAAATGCCGAGTTGTTGTGATCGATGGCGAGTCGATGTTCTTGTTTGGCCACAGCAGCCACACGCTCATCGGTACGCACCGTACGACGAAGGGGACCATGAGTGTTGTCCATCAGCAAGCCACGAACTCACGAACTATTTGCACGCGTGGTTGGTGCTTCATTTCGGCCGAAACTTACTGTCAATAAACGCCCATTTTAGGTAACACAGCACTCACTTTGGAAATAAGTTTGCAATATTTGCCGTTGTTCTAGTGTAAAGCTACTTATTAATCAGTGTCAAAATAAAAAAATAAAAAGGTACCTGTATTTGCACTGCCCTGTAATCTTAAAAATCTTAAAGTTTAAGGTAATAAGAAAGTTTAAAACTTGAACCGATTTAAAAATTTTAATTTTTCAACAATTCAAACATTAAGAGTATTTTATATGCGGCTCACTCTAATGTATACGTGTACCGGGTTTGTTTCTATTCTATTTTTAAGATATGACATTTGATTAGGCAGAAATAATAGAATATTTTATTTAAAAAATAAAATACTTGTAATAACATACGTATGAATGAAAAAATGTTTATTATATTTGATAACGGTTAATGAACCGCATTACAGTTTTGAATTATGACGCAATTTAATGTTTTGTTCAAATAATTTTTAACAACGAAATTGAAATGTAAGTTTTAAGGTAAAGTTTGCACTTAATCTAGTTAAAATATTTTTTGTTAATAAATGCGTAGTTAAAGATCATTAATTTTTTTGTTGGAACTTTTAGTTTCATTAAACAATACATCAACAACAACTATAATTTACATACAATTTTGACAATAGAAATAGTTTCTGGTAAAATTGGATTTCCGCGTTAACGTCCACGTAACGTAAAATTTTAATAAATAATTAAATAAAAAATGTTGTACCAAAAAATATAAACAAATTACTCCAAAAAATTAGAGTTAGCCTGTGGAAAACAGACCTGTCATATACTGGTCCAATGATCGGTGAACCGTCCTCGGATCAGTTCTTTTATATGGAAGGGGATGGTCACTTTAACATGGGCTTCTCGTAGGAGATAGAAATGAACTATTTGTTACAGGGTTGTCGCAGAAGAACCTGTCATAGGACTAACGCAAAAGGGTTATCACAAGACTAAATTATAAAAAAGAAAGTTCACAACTGTTGATGAGGACAAATAAAAATACTTTGTACCAATATAGTAATATACATTTAGGTACTGGTTACGGGATAGATCCTTGCAGATCATTTGACTTCATTTCCCTAAAAATGGAGACCGAAAATGTTAATTGAAATTGCAAAATTGTTTTTAAATAAAGAAAGCATTTTTAAAATTTAGAATCCACAATAAAAAGTGAATTAAAAATTAGTCATTTACATCAAAAAATCAGATAACATACACTCACCAAAAAAAGTCTGTAATGGCAACTGAAAATTTTGCTGTTATTACGGGAAATTTTTGCGGTATTTTTTGCTAATCTTAGCAACATATGTCTGCTGACGGTACAATGAAATTAGTAGAAAAAATTAGTATCCGCTACTAAATTTTAGGAAACTTTTTGTAGTAGAATTTAAAATCTGTTTGCTAAAATCAGCAAGAAAAAATTACCAAATATTAATATTAGTACAAAATTTTAAATTTATTTTTTTTTTATCGAGCATCAAAATTTTTTTATTTAATTTTTTTAGTAATTTTTTTTGCTAATTTTAGCAAATCGGTTTTCGAAAAATTTTAAAGTGATTTTTTAAATTAGCAACAAAAATTTGTAAATATTCTGTAAAAACTCTGTAAAATGTTAATAGCAAAAAGATTTGCTTAATAATATTTTTTTTACTAAAAATCAGTACAAAAATAGTAAAGTGGAATTGAAAACCGTTTACAAACTTTTCTACTAACTTTTTTTTTGAGTGTAAATGTAAACTAAAAAAAAATCAATCTAAAATAATAACTTTGATTAAATACCAATTTTATTTATATAAAAAACGCTTTAACAGTAAAAAATGCCAACGGCTTCATGTCTGATCGCATATTCTAGGCGTTTTTCGACCAATGATCACTTCAAACAAATCAATTTTGTTCGGTACAGGTCCCGGGTGATGGTCTAGCCCGATAATAATAGATGGGACCCTTCTAGTCGCACCAAGTAAAGAACATTATCTTGACGCCATGGAGTTCTTCTTGAGTTTGACAACAATTTTCATAGAGTAATGTCTCCAAATCATCATCTTCGAAATTTTTGGCTGCACTTGGCAGTCTTTACCTCCCGTGTCAAAATTACCACTTCTGAACCGCACAAACCATCGATGGGCCATATAAGGATAAGCTTCGGTGAGCAATTGATGTACTTCAGCTGCACTCTTTTCAAATTAAAGAAGTATGGAATCATTATTGTACGAATCAAACTATTTGAAATAAAATTATTTTTCAAAAAAAGCAAACTTCCTATAAGTGATGCTTTGTTGACACAAAATTTAACTTTTTCGAAGCCAAAAAAACAACATTGTTATTTACACTATTTCGTTCAATGACCTAAGTGAGAATAAATGACAGGTGTTTACCCTCCAGAAATGCCATATAACTTATTAAAGACGCAAATCATGTGTAAAAGATACGCCATCTGTTGTGAATTCCGCATTTTAAAGTTCTGTACCCAATACAATAAAAAAGATATACAATAATTGCAAAATTGATAATTAAATTTGTATTTTAATAAATTATGTTAATTAATTGCGGACAGATTAGAACAATTTACGTTTTTTCAAGTCTATTTGTACTACTTCACTGATATTTGCAAGGTCTGTCCTATTTTCATCGGTCACGGGACAAGTCAATGCCTATTTCACCTTGAGTAATGCTACAAAACTCACCTGGGTTAAGTTATGTAACTGTTTTAAGCAAATTAGGGCAACTTGTCTTAAGTTAGATTTGTAACACGTCCTAGGACAAGTCACCGAATTGTGTTTTAAGAAGAGCTCGGTTACCTGTCCAAGGTTAGTCATATATGTAGACTTGCCAGAAAGGGTTAATTTATCCCTTCGATGACAAAGTACAACTCCTTTTTGATTTAACGTTAGTTATTGTCGCATTGACTTAAAATCAAGGTGTTCTGCACACCGGATCAATATAATGTGTCAATCAACTTCCCATCGCGGGATACAAGTATCCCGTTTCAGATCCAGTTTTAGAGGAATGCATCTGGACATGTGCTCTCACCACTTGTGGGGAGCGAGATCTACCCAAAACCTTTGCTATTCTTTGGGTCACAGCACCCGCTTGGGAAGTGCAACTCCACACCGAACCATGGACGTTACAAAGATCAGGATGAACAAAATGCTGTTGACCTAACCAATAGTCTAGCTTCGTGGCCTCCTAGATTCGTATCCACCTAGCCGCCACAACTAAATTCAAGAAAGACCACAATTAAATTCATACACTTTCTCTGTGATTCATTGTGACAACCAAATTTTTACCCAACCGATTGGTTTGGTTGGAGCCACCGATATATTTGTTTGTGGTAACAGAAATTCGGTTAACACAACAGAAATACTTTTAGTACAACAGAATTTGGGTGAATGCAAAATATTTCAATTGTATCAGTAATACATTTGATTACCACAACCAAATAATTCAGTTGCTGCAACCAAATCATTCAGTTGACAAAGAATGCGGTTGCCACAATGAATCTGTTTTCTCTGCGTAGCTTTTATAAAGACGACAAGACTAGAAAGGACCTAAGAGCCCTAACCCAATAGTCGTTTACCTCAATGACCCCCAAACGGAACATGCTTACAACATGAACACAGAATTGAGACATACTGTACACTTAACCAGTTCATATCCATCATTTATATTATCCAGCTTAGTTCACTCCACAAAACCATCGAGCACACACGTAACGCCACATGCTTCGATCAGCCAATTTCACCAAAATTCTCGGACTTCCTTCCTTCCTTCTTTCAGCATTTTTCAACATTTACACACATTCTTCCATCCAACCAACTTCACGGCCACCACACAGCAACGGCTTGGAGAACACCGATCACCGAACTCAGAAGGATGAGTTCAACATTTTCCAACATTTTTCAAATATTTTACATCTCCTTCCATCCAACCACCTTCACGGTCACCACACAGCAACGGCGTGCAGAGCACCGATCTTCCAGCTCATCCTTCTCCATACAATTTTCAGCCTTCACATCCGTCTTCCTTCTTCTCCTCTTACATCCGCACCGACTGTGACCACCTTCTGAACTTCCTTCTTTTGGGTCCCAGATGACCCGGGAGTGGTTTCCCCGGAGTTAAAGAGGGACGCACAAGTAGCTATCTACCAGAAGTAGATAGGGGCAGTAGGAATCTCGTTAATCCATATTACAAAGTACAGTCGGGTAGAATCAAAATATTTTCGAAACAGTTTCGCCATTTCTTACCTCTAATTCGTAGACATTTTAATTATGCTAAATTCTTTTGGTTGGCAACCAAAATGCATTAGGGCGATTATTTGAATTTACATTAACCTTTAGTGGCACATTTAAGAACATTTGGCTATTTATAAACACTAATTCGCGCAGCATAAAAATAAACAACACTTACATACTCTTCATCTATTCGAATTTGGCTTCAATTTTAATAGTACACTCAAAAAAAAATGACCTAGAACTTAGAAAAATTAACTTATTTAGAGCAAAAATTGAAATGAAAACGGCGCCAAAAACACTTTTTACCAATATTTAATAAAATTTTCCTTAAAATTAAGAAACAAATTTTACATAAAATTTGGTAAAAATTTCTAAATTATAGAAAAATTTTACTACTGAGAAGTAATTTTTTATTAGAAAACAGTAAAATTTTCTCCTAATTAGTTCATACATCTTCTAAAATTGTACTGTTAGTTAGGAAATGTTTCCTTGGTTTTAAGAAAAATTTTATTTTATTTAAGTTCATTAGATAATTTTTTTTACTAAAAACTAGGACTTTACTCCCTAAAAATGAGAAAATATTTTCTAACAACAAGTTAAATAGCACTTCTTTAAAGTGAAAATTATCCTTATCCTGCTTCTATGGTAAAGGTAATATATTTTACCATATATTTTAAAGTACTTTACACTCATTGAGTAGGTATTTTCCCACTTTCGGAGGACTTCCGCTTTGTGAGGACACTGCTCTCAACAAGCTTTTTGCTATACAATTTTGTCTTAAAGCTAAATTCAATTATACAAAATTCATGTATTTAAAATATAAATTATATTTCATTAGCAAAAAGGTAAACAAATTAAAAAAATGTACTGCAGGATATCCTGAAACGTAATAAATTGTGACAAAGTCAGATCCTTTTCGTAGTTAATTAACGATTCTGCTTGAAAGAACTACAAAAAGGGACGCCCTACGTGACACACGGCATCTATGACTAAGGAACACTGGGGGTCCTTTGTCTTCTTAAATTAACCAATTTTAGGAAATTGTTTCAAAAATACAAAATATCACAGTTACATTTCTTGTTATTATTGGAAAATGGAAAAATGTCAAGTTTATTTTATGGGATTTTTAGCTTAAACTTTATTGGACATATACAAATTTAAACTTTTTTATTATTAAGTGAAAAAAATAGTTCGATAAATATAAAGTTTAATAAGCGCTACATCAATTATAGGAAAGCCATTATGCTCTAATGTATAAAATGTGCCTGCGATATTTTGTATTGTAGTCAGCAAACAAAATTATTACATAAAAGCGCAAATTGGAAATTTTTTAAATTTTGGTAAGAAAATTTTAAAATATATTGTAAGCTACTTTAATTTCAATATTTAAGACTGTTAAGATTAGAGATGGGCACGTGAGAGATTTTTGACTCACGCACAATCACGAACCATTAATTACAATCATGCACGATAATGTGTTTAAAAAAAATTAGAAAAACTAACTGGTTTGTTTTTAATTGATTGTTTTTTTTTTGGAATAGAATATTAAAAATAATTTAAACGTTTTCCAACAAAAAAAAAATCCTATACCAAATTTTATTATTTTTAAAAATTAAAAAAAAATTAAATTTTTTAAAATTTATCTGAACTAAGTTGCATGAAAATTGTTAGAAATAGTTCATCAGTGTCTAAAATCAAGTAAATTTTTTTTATTACATAGGAAAAAATGTATTACTTTTTGTTTTTAGTTGTCTGAACTAATTTTTAGAAAACAATTCTTCAAAATAAAAAAGTGGTATACATAAAAACTGAATTTGGAAATGACTTTCTAAAATTTAGTTAACTTTACTGCTCGCGATCAAAAAATGAACACACATTAAGTTCAAGTACTTTCTCGATTCAAGTTAGACACATTTTTTGAACTAAATGGGAGTAAATTATGTCCAAAATTTTTTTTTTTTTTTAATTAAACTTAATTTTATTACATTTGAGTATGCAATTTTCTTAAAAATAAGATGTTTTTTCTTGAAATTAATAAATTTTTATTTAATTGACTTGTTTTTTTTCCTAAAATCAAGAAATATTACTTAAGAAAAATATAAACTATTTCTAAGTATATAAACTATTTCGTTTTTCCTCAAACTTAGGAATTTTTATTCTTTTTAAGAAAATTTGTCTAAGTTTTAATAAAATTTTACTTAAATTGAGGACAATTTATAAACAAATTTGAAGGAAATTCTTGATTACATTTCATTCATTCATTCATTCATTTATTGTTCATGTCTTTTTTTTATACATAGCGCTAAGTTTTCTGCAAAATCGAACCTTAATTATTCCGCTTACCAACCCTGAAGAATTTTTAAATCTCTTGAGATATTACCAAATTAACAATCAAAAATTTCAACTTAAATACAACACCTTAATCAAATTTTAAAATGCCTAAAATCTTTTGAAATGTCAAAAATTCCACAAACTCATAAAACAGATTTTATTTGAAAATAATTGACAGCTTAAATACAAGTAGTACAACATAAAATTTTACAAAATCAACTTTGTAACAAATAAAAAAAATTATTAAAATTGTAATTCAGTGTAATGAATGAATGAAAGAATGAAGACACAGCATATTGCCTAAGGCTTAAGGATGACAACGATGGTAATACCATCAATATGGATTATGAAAACTTAATGTTCAATACAAAAGGACAAAAATCAAATAATTTAAAGATAATTTATGCATTAAATTCAAGAAAGAATAGGAAATCTACGCATGATGACACGGTGTTGAAAAAAAAGACAAATTAAATTTTTGTATAACAACATTTTTTACACTTTTCCGTTTTACATGTTCATTTCCGTATCCTGTTTTTTTAATACACATACACAAAATTAAGGAGCTTTTTAAAATCTGCTTAAAACTTAGAACAAGTATATTAAAGGTTTATAAAATATTTTACGCGTTTTTAATATGATTTTTTATTTCGTTGTGTTCATTAAAAAAAGTCAGGAGGGTTGATTTGTAATGATTTTTTTTTTTTTTTTAAAACTTCTCTTGAAAATCTGTCAATATTTGAAAATATTCACGCTACTTTTACAAACCATTTATTTGTATTGTTGAGATGATGCCTGTAGTGTCTTGTTATAATATAAAACAGTAGGAGTTTAACAAAAAAAAATGAAAAAAATGTATGTATTGTGTCAATAGTTTAATATTAAAAGAATTTTCCCCTTTACGCGCCAAAAAAAAAAAAAAAATTTCAATTTGTATACCCACAGGCTAAAAAAAAATTTCCTAGAAAATGAAAACTGCTTGTTCAAGATTTTTACACTTAAAACTTCAACAAGAAGTTATTAGTTTTTATAACAAATTCAATCTATGATTGAATTCATATTGTTACTTACAATTCAATAAATATTCAAGTGTTTAAATTTTGTTATATGTACTGGAAAAGTACTTGAAAAAATGTTCGAACAATAAGTATCTCTTTTAGTAATTTCATATAAAAATAAGGTGGTGAAAGTTATGATAAAATATTAACCTTTATTTTCATATTTCACCACCAAACAGAGAAACAATTTTACTTGTAATAAATATTTTTTAAATCGTTATTTAAACTCTTGAAATCTGCTATTATTTGCACAACTTGAATATAATTTTAATAATTTTATCATCCCTATAATGAGGTAATTTAAATTCAATTCTTATATATTTTTGGTTAAAAATTATCTACTATCCCCATCTCTGTTTCCTGGTGTGTGTGTTTTAAAAGTGTAAATTTTAATCTTATAATTTAAAATTTTATTATACTTTATATACTCTTTGCATCAATAAAGTTTATTTTAAACAAGGTTAGGATGATACTACTGCCAAAAACATACATATTCACAATAACTGTCGCAAATTTAATGCCAAAATATCTTGTATCTTTTTCTTAATACAACATATAACAATTTTCTTAAGGGGATAGCCCGATTTAGAGCTTTCAAGAAATTGAAAAAAAAAATTTTATTTATATAAATCGATAGTACTTTATTCACAGAAATTTAAAAATTTAAAATTTCAGAACGTCTACACTCACAAAAGAAAGTCATTATTTTATTGAAAAATGCCATGAATATTTATTTTTGAAAGCTGACCTATATTTCGAAAGCAGAGAGATCCATATTTTTGTCTAGCAAAGTAGTACATACTAACGTACTTTGATATTGAAATACTAAAAATTAATCCATAATTTCTGTTAAAATAGTTTAAAAATTTTCCACAATTTAAGTCAAATTTTATTCGAACTTAGAAAAATTTTTCTTAAAATAAATAAAAATTTCTATGTTTGGGTAAAAACGAATTAGTTTATATACTCAGAAATAATTCATATACATATATCCTAATTAATATTTCTTGATTTTAGGAAATAAAAATTTATCAATTTTTAAGAAAAACGTCTTAGTTTTAAGAAATTTGCATACTTAAATACAGGTTGGTTGAAAAGTTCCTGCGCTCGAAATGAAAGAATACTGTTTTTGTTACGAAATATATTTTTTTATTCAATATAATCTCCTAGAAGCTCAATACACTTGTTCCAATGATCTTCCAATAATTTTATCCCATCCTTATAATGGTTTTCCGGAAGCTCTGCAAAATAACCGTCTACGGCTGCTATGGTCTCTTCATTCGACGAAAAATGCTTTCCACGAAGGAATTGTTTGAGATTTCTGAAGAGATAGTAGTCACTGGGAGCCAAATCTGGTGAATACGGTGGATGTTCAAGCAATTCGTACTCTTATTCTTTGAATTTAGCCATCGTCAAAACACTTTTGTGAGCAGGTGCATTGTCTTGATGAAAAATGATTTTTTTCTTCTTTAAACCAGGTCTTTTCTCACGAATTTTTTCATCCAGCTGATCCAAAAGGCTGCAATAATATTCAGAGTTGATTGTTTTACCTTTCTGAAGATAATAAATCAACAAAATTCCGTTTGCATCCCAAAAAACTGATGCCATAACCTTCATTGCTGATCGTTGTGACTTCACCTGCTTTGGAGCTGAACAACCAGCTTCAGTCCATTGTAAACGTTCTTGTTTCAATTTAGGATCATGGTGGTAGATCCAAGTATCATCCATATTTATAAAACGACGCAAGAAGTCGGTTTTATTCGGCTTAAAACGCTCCAAATTACGCTGAGAAATTTGTTTTCGATTTAGTTTTTGTTGAATTGTTAATGTGTGCGGCACTAACTTTCCAAACAGTTTTTTCATACGAAATTATTTATGTAAAATATGGAGTACTCGTTCAACGGTGCGTTTTGAAGGACTCCTTATACACTTCTAACAATTGTTCATAAATTTCCTTTGCTTTTAAACCCTTCAAAACAAAGTATCTAATGACTGCACGATATTCAATTCTTTCCATATTAAAAAAAAATCAATGACACATCAACTTCAAATGGCTTGTAAACAAAGAAAGAATTGACAGAATGACTTGCAACTTTGCATGTATTCTCAGGACAGTTATACCAACTTGGGAAAAAAAAGTTTGGAGCTAGCAGTGCCATCTCTTGGTGAGCGCAGGAACTTTTCAACCAACCTGTATAAAAAAACTAAGTTTAGTTCAAAAAAAAAAAAAAATTAGAACATAATTTACTCCAATTTAGTTCAAAAAACTTGTCTAACATAAAATGAGAAAGTTTATTGAATTTAATGTGTGTTCATTTTGTTTTGGCGAGTAGTAAAATTAACTAAATTTTAGAAAGCCATTTCTAACTTCAGTTTTTAAGTCTACCACTTTCTAATTTTTAAGAATTGTTTTCTAAAAATTAGTTCAGTACAAAAAGTAATAAAATTTTTCCTATGTTATAATAAAAATTTATTTGATTTTAGAAACTGATGAACTATTTCTAAAGAAAATTTTCATGCAACTTAGTTCAGGTAAATTTTAAAAATTTTAGTAAAATATTATTTTTTTTTTTCAATAAAAGTTTTTTAAAAAAATTTCTTCCGATAAATTAAAAATAAAAAACTTGAGCAAATTTTTCTTAAATCAAGGAAAAATTAGTTTTTGTTGGATAACGTTTATATTATTTTCAATATTTTTTCCCCCCAAAAAAATAAACAAAAAAAAAAAAAACAATAAATTAAAAATTAGTTAATTTTCCTAATTTAAAAAAAATATATATTAATTAAGGAAACAAATTAAAGTATCCATTGAAAAAAAATTATCGTGCATGATTGTTATTTTTGGTTCGTGATCGAGCTGGAGCGTGAGTTAAAAATCGCTAACGTTCTCATTTCTAATCTTAACAGTTTAAAATATTGAACTTAAAGTAGCTTGAAATGTATTTTAAAATTTTGTTAGCAAAAGGTTAAAAATTTCGATTTTGCGCTTTTATGTAATAATTTTGTTTGCTGACTGCAATACAAAATATCGCAAGTACATTTTATACATAACGGCATAATGACGTTCCTATAATTGACGTAACGCCTATTAAGCTTTTCATTTATCGAGGGCACTAAAACTATTTTTATTTTCACTTAATAATAAAAAAAAAGTAAAAACTAAAGTTTAATCTAAAACTGCCATAAAATAAAGTTATGACATTTTTCCACTTTACAATAATAACAAGAAATGTTACTGTGATATATTGTATTTTTGCAATAATTTCTTTAAATTAGTTAATTTAAGAAGACAAAGGACCCCTTGTATTCCTTAGCCATTGATGCCGTGTGTCACTTAGGGCGTTCCTATTTTGTGGTTTTCTCAAGGAGAACTATTAATTAACTATGAAAAGGATCTGACTTTACCACAATTTATTATGTTTTAGAATATCCTACAGTATATTTTTTTAACTTGTTGGAATTTTTGCTAATTAATGCTGAAGATAAGGAGTAAACTTTACAAAGTAATGCATTATTTAATCAACTATAAGTAACTCATTACACTATATTTATAAATAATGGTTAGAATAAGGAAAATGCATTGCAAAGTAATGCATTATATATCTAATTATCGGTAACTCATTACTTTATGTTAAAAAATATTAATACAGATAAGAAATGTACATTACAATGTAACGCATTGAGATTTTAGATTGAGGAAAACAAACAAAAAATTTTAGATATTTTTTTTTAAAGATCCTTAATCAGGCTCTCCCCTTAATAGGCGTTTCTTTGGTTTTAAACAATAATTTTCAAAAGCAACAAATTATATTGTTCTTGTTTGGTGTTAAGACTACGATGACGATAATGCCAGGAGTAGAAGGACAAGGGTGTTTTATTTAAGTGTAACGACATAATTTTGTATTAATAACAAACTTTACAGCCGATTTATCATATTTATTATGCGATTTATGAACAATTTTAAATCGAATAACATATAAAGTAGATACATGGCAAATTATTTATGACTTATTGTTGATTTTGTACACATTTTTAATGGTGGGTGATTTGGTTAGTAAAATACGAGTATAAAGTAGATTTTAAATAACTTGTGTATTAAAAAAGTCAATACAAAAATATTTAAAAAAATTTCAAAACAATTTTAGTTGGTTTGGGAATGAAATTCGGTTAGTTTACAGTGTATCGCAGCTCAAAGTTGGATACTCAGGTTGCCAACTGAGAACTCTACCCACTCAGCTATCGACACATAACCTAAACCTAAATGAATTGTTGCGCTTAGTTTTTTCGTTAGTGTTGTCAAAACAGACTTACATTACCATTTTGCTTACAAAAAACCACAAAGTAATGTATCTAAAAATAGATTTTCAAAAATATTTCAATTATTATTTTATATCAGAGTTACCGTTATCGATTCAATACCCTTTCAACTCACTATCGTTACCCCTAAAATACCGTTACCGAAATAACAGAAAAAATCGTTATCCTTAAAATACCGTAACTGAAATAATAGAAAATAGCGTTTCCCTTAAAATAACGTTACCGAAATAGTAGAAAATAGCGTTACCATTACCGATAACCGCATTTGTTTCGGTTACCATCCATGCTTTATATTTATGTAATGAGCACTCAAAAAAAAAATACACGAACTAAAATATAATAAAAAATTTCCTTCAAAATTGTTTATAAATTGTCCTCAATTTAAGTAAAATTTAATTAAAACTGAGAAAAATTTTCTTAAAAAGAATAAAAACTTCTAAGTTTGAGGAAAAACGAAATAGGGTCATTCCATGTCAAACCGCACAGCATTCGGATTTGTCATCTCCGATTTTAATGAAATTCGCCACAAATATTGTAAATGGGTAGTGTTTATCAAATCATTAACCTTTTGACCCCAAACCATTTCGGTTTTCGAAATATGACGTCATGAAAATTGGCAAAAACGTCAAAATATCGAAAAAGTGTCCATACAAAGTCGCCCATAACTTCTAAACCATACAACCTAAAATTTTGCTATTGGTACCATTTTAAAGGTGAAGACTCATTTGGTTCCTGAGTTATGAAGGAAAACGTGGTAAATAAGAGTTCATATTTTTTCTTGATTTTTGAAAAAAAAACAAGTCAATTAAATAAAAATTTATTAATTTTAAGAAAAAATCATCTTAGTATTAAGAAATTCGCATACTCAAATGTAATAAAATTAAGTTTAGTTCAAACAAAATTTAGGACATAATTTACTCCCATTAAGTTCAAAAAATGTGTCTAACTTGAATCGAGAAAGTACTTGAACTTAATGTGTGTTAATTTTTTGTTTGCGAGTAGTAAAGTTAGCTAAATTTTAGAAAGCCCTTTCCAAGTTCAGTTTTTAAGTATACCACATTCTAATTTTGAAGAATTGTTTTCTAAAAATTAGTTCAGACAATTAAAAACAAAAAGTAATAAGTTTTTTAACTATGTAATAATAAAAATTTACTTGATTTTAGAAACTGATGAACTATTTCTAAGAAAAATTTTGCATGCAACTTAGTTCAGATAAATTTTAAAAATTATAATAAAATATTATTTTTTTCAAGTAAAAATTTTATAATGTTTTAAAAAAAATAAAATTTGGTAAAGAATTTTTTTGTTGGAAAATGTTTAAATTATTTTCAATATTCTATTCCAAAAAAAAAAACAATAAATTAAAAACAAACTAGTTAGTTTTCCTTATTTCCAAGAAAACTATAATTAAAGGAAACAAATTAAAGTAACCATTTAAAAAAATGATCGTGCATGATTGTAATTTTTGGTGCGTGATAAAAAAATGGTTCACATGCCCATCTCTAATCTTAACAGTCTTAAATATTGAACTTAAAGTAGCTTAAAATATATTTTAAATTTTTTTCAATTAAAGTTTAAAAAATAATTTTGTTTGCTGACTACAATACAAAATATCGCAAGTACATTTTATACATCACGGCATAATGGCTTTCCTATACATAACGTTGCGAAGGCACTTAAACTATTTTTTTTTTAATTTAATAATAAAAAATGTTAAAACTTGTATATACCAATTAAAGTTTAAGCTAAAACTGCCATAAAAAAAACGACATTTTTCCATTTTCCAATAATAACAAGAAATGTAACTGTGATATTTTTTCTTGCAACAATTTCCTTAAATTTGTTAATTTAAGAAGACAAAGGACCCCCATTGTTCCTTAGTCATAGATTCCGTGTGTCACGTAGGGCGTCCCTTTTTGTAGTTCTCTCAAGCAGAATAGTTAATTAACTACGAAAAGGATCAGACTTTGTCACAATTTATTACGTTTCAGGATATCCTGCAGTACATTTTTTTAATTTGTTTACCTTTTTGCTAATGATAATTAATTTATATTTTAAATACATGAATTTAGTATAATTCAATTTAATTTTAAGAAAAAAATGTATAGCAAAAAGCTTGTTAAGAGCAGTGTCCTCACAAAGCGGAAGTCCTCAGAAAGTGGGAAAATACTTACTCAATGAGTGTAAAGTACTTTAAAATATATGGTATAATATATTACCTTTACCATAGAAGCAGGATAAGGATGATTTTCACTCAAAAGAAATGCCATTTAACATTTCTTATTTTTAAGGCGTTAAGTCCTAGTTTTTAGTAAAAAAAATTATCTAATGAACTTAAATAAAATAAAATTTTTCATAAAACCAAGGAAACATTTCCTAACTAACAGTAAAATTTTAGATCACGTATGAACTAATTAGGAGGAAATTTAACTGTTTTCTAATAAAAATTTACTTCTCAGTAGTAAAATTTTTCTATAATTTAGAAATTTTTACCAAATTTTATGTAAAATTTGTTTCTTAATTTCAAGGAAAATTTTATTAAATATATGTAAAAAGTGTCTGGCGCCGTTTTCATTTAAATTTTTCCTCTAAATAAGTTATAATTTTTTTTTCTAAATTCTATTTCATTTTTTTTGAGTGTATAATAAAGGTTTTATATTACCATATAAACAACAGATGCTCTTTAAAAATAATTGAAAGAAAATATTGTGTGTACAATTCAAACAAATTGACATCCAATATGAACTAATTTTTTTTTGCCTACAATAATTTTAATCATATCGAAGGATACTGAATATGAACAACCATTATTGAAATAGTCAAGATGAATTGAAATGAAAACCTAAAAAGTACACGCAATATACCAGCAGTTCAATATCATACTTAATAATAATAATGATTGGGTATATTGGAAAAACTGAAATATGTGAATAGGAATAGGAAAAACAAATGATGATAATGGTAAACAAGTGATATACTCCAGGGACAAAATGTCTATCTAAGGATGTTTACAAAATAACGTGAATGTAATTGAAGACGCATAGTAAGTTTGTCCTTAAAATGGATGGGGGGTAATCAAAAAATACGTTAAGCAAACAAAGCTTAATACAAACAGAACGTTGCTTAAGAGTAAAGGTAAATAAAGGATATTTATACAACCAGGATATGTTTTTTTTTAAATAAATTATTTTAATTAAAAACTATAAAAAAAATATGAAAATTTCTTTCGTTTTTACCCCCAAAATATTATAATAGAAATTTTCCACATAATTTAATAAAGAAATTCTATGAAAAAAAAAACATTCAAGGATATTTAAGGATATATATAAGCTTATCTGTTCGTCTGCTGGTATATGAATGCATAAGTAATTAGTTTGCAACCAGGAAGTGTGCATTCAAGAGCCTTAAATTAAATCAAAATACAAATTCTTTATATTTTGCTGACAAAATCTTAACAAAGGATATGTCAACAACACCAACAAATACGTTTCATTGTTTTTTTTTTCTTGACCTGACCATATCAAACACTTACATAATAGACTCTAACCACTTCACACCCTTAACATTTCCCCCCTCTGTAATTGTTTCTCCTGTAAAGAAAACAAAAACACTTTTAATCCTGATGGACGGCTGAGAGACTCTTAAGAACCAACACAAAAAAAAACTGAAGAATTTATACTTAATTTCACCTTTTATCTACGCGTTGATTTGTACTAATCGTTGGTAGTTTTTCAAATACACACATTGCAGAAAAATCATCTCCAAAGTACATTTACACGACAATGTCTTATAAGGAATAGTATACAATAAATATTCCCCCTTCCCTCCCCCCACTCCTTTTGATGCTAAATTAAGACAGTTTTTCCCAAATTTTTACGTTAATTTGCTATTTTAATCAAAATCAATGGCACTCGACCATTGTTGTAATTGGGATTCCAACAAAACTTTTTTGTTGTTGTTATTGCGTTGCGTATAATTTTTCATAATTCATGCAACATTTGTTGTATGTGAATGTCTAAAAAATATAAATAGGGTAGACTGTGGCGCAATCGGTACTTTTTTGTTTGAAGTATTGTCGTCACAATAATTTTTTAGGAAAAATTCTATTTAATCTAAAGTTCTACATTTCTTAGCTTTCTGATTTACGAATTATATTCGAACATTTGGTGACTCAGCGATTATTGTTGGACAGATTTCAATAATTAAATTAAAAATATTCGCCATATGCAGACCTTGAAAAAGATAAATCTTTATTGAATTAATTCGCGAAAAAAAAATATATTTTTTTTTGTAAATCAGCGAGTTGATTCAACATTTTATAAATCAATTTATTAAATCAGATTTAAAACCATAGTTGATTAATCAATTTCATTTAAATCTTTTTTGATTCAATAGAATCAAATTATTTCAAACATAATTCTTTTTTTAATTCTATCGAAGGGTGACCTTTGTCGAGCTTTGCAAACATTTTGTACGTTTTGCGTTATCTCGCTTAGTTTCCGAGATATTCGCCATTTAATAAAATGACAATTTTTTAAAAAAACTGGTATCTCAAAAAATAAGCGAGATAGGGCAAAACGTGCAAAATGTTTGCTCTAGTGGAGTATTAATATACTGCGATAATAAAAATAGGCCAGGTCCGGAAGGCATCCCACAGGATGACCCATTTTTATACAAACGAAATGGAACGGGAAACTAAATTTGTTAATTTATATTATCATATAAATATAAATTGATAAAAAATAGTCACCATGTGGCCAGGAAATCCTTCGAAGGATAACCTTTCAAAAATTTGACCGTTTTGCGCTATCTCGCTTAGTTTCCGAGATATTCGCCATATAATAAAATGGTAATTTTTTAAAATGGCCGGTATCTCAAAAACTAAGCGAGATAGGGCAAAAGGCATAAAATCAAGACATCCAGAGGACGTTGTTTTATAAAAATTCCATGAAACCCTGCGGATTTAAATTTAAATTAATCGTGATTAAAAAAAAATATTTTATATCGCGAATCAAATCATATTCGCGAATCAAAATAATTCTTTTTTTATTTGCGAATCAAATAAAAATTGATTTGATTCTTTTATTTAAAATTGTATTATTCAAATTTAATTATTTTGTTAGATTTATAAAAAGAATTATTTAAATCAACTTGATTCTTCCAATAAGATAAAGATTGAATTATGGTAGTAAGTAATTCAATGAGAAAAATTAATTCGCGAATTAATTCGTCAAAATTTAAATCAGATTTGAAAATTAATTTGAGTAATTATGTTTTTAAAGGTCTGGCCATATGCATTAAAAGGACTTAGGGGATAAGTGGATCTAGTCATAATCCTAATTAAGATTTTTTGCACATGCGCATTCGCCGAGTATAAATTTCTTGCATAGCCGCCCTGTATCAGAGAGACCTGTCAAGGGCACGTCACGTAACTGATCGATTGGGTTAGGAACTGGTCCTCGAACCAAGGACGGTATAAAACTCACGATGTACAAAATGGTAAATTTTTAGCTTAAAGTTTAGCCCCGCTGCCTCGATTCCACTTAGCCGTGACCATAAAATTCTTAGCCGACACCATAAGAATTTTATGGTGGAATTTTATGGTCACAACTAAGTGGCATCGATGCAGCAAGGCAGCGTAGCTAAACTTAAAGATACAAATTTTATACATCCTGAGTTTTATACCGTCCTTGCTTTAACTGACCCATTTTTTCCAACATGACGGTCAATGGCCGGACTTATGGGATTTCGCCTTCAAATCCCGCGTCGCTGAAGTAAGCCTTTTTAGGTAGCGGCCTTTGTCTGACAAATGGGCGTAAAGGTCCAACAATTTTGGCAGACAGTAAAATGGGTCTTACCCTCTTGGGGACTATGTCTAAAAAATATCGGTCATTATCCCCAAAATGGAAATGGCGATAATGTCCTTGGAGATTATAAGCTATTAGCGTTGAAATTTTTAATTATATCCAAAAAAAGTTTCTATCCTAACCCCCCCAAGCTGAGAATTGGGACTATGACCGAAGATTTTTCAGTCGTAATCCCTAGAAAAAACGTACATAAAGCCTAGAATTATGGTCATAATCCCCATAATAGTTTCAAATTCTATATTATGTTCACCTCACTCAGCCAAAGGAAAGCTTTGTGGGTGGTCGGCTTATGGCTAGACTTAGGAGGTTTCTCCTCTTGATTGAAAACTCCGCGGCCTAACAATGAAAAATCAGTTTTGTGGATTTGAAATCAATTTTTTTTTTCAACGTAATCTGCGGTAAATGAAATGCACTTCTTCCAATGATCCTATAAAATCTTGATACACTTGAAAAAAAAAAAAAAATACGATTTGTCAAACTCTTTGAAATAGGCTTTCGTGTCTGATATGACTTCTTCATTTGTGGAAATGTCTTTCTCTGGAGCCATATCTTCAAGTGGGGAAGCAATTCGTAATTCGTAATAATTTCCAGCCGATTGTTGACTCTTTTGCCGCTTTGGTCGGCTTTCGCACCACTCCCCAGACAGTCTATTGGACTCCGGTGTATAATATTGAATCCACGTGACATCCATTGGACGTACAAATTCTGTTGAATGTACTTCAAGCATCTCCAAAACATACTTTGAATCATGAACTCGTTTCAGTTTTTGTTCAGCTGTTAAAAATGCAGCGAAGATTCACCACAATGTTTATCAATCTATTCTTTGGCTAGGACAGTATTTTTTCCACAAAAAAAAAAGTGTTTAATCAAAACAAGAAAGACTTTGCAAACCATTTTTTTCTCAAACTTTAAAAGCAGCATAATTTTTATAACGGTAAATTTTGAAATTTTGACACAATTTTTCTAACAGTTGGCCCTACTGAATAAACCAAAAATATTGTCACGCCATCTCTATGTAAGGCCACGTACTTTTTAATCCATGCAGTAGCCCAGGAAAGGGTTTCTGGTCTGTGAAATGTTTTTATGTATTTCGGCCTTGGGCCGGCAATTTTTTCGGTCATAACTACTACTACAAATTAGTCGTATTCCCCGTAGGAATATTGGCCATTTTAGAAACGGTTATCAACGGTTATCATGAGGATTATGAAAGAAAATTTTTAATATCAGCAGGGGTTGTGACTCGTATCACCGAATTCGTTTCTTTTAAGGGAAGTAACACAGGAAATAATCTATTGCTTTCTTTGAAAAGAGGATGTAGGAGAGATAAAAGTTGGTGAGAGATGAAGAGCTTCAAATATGGCAACACTGTGATTGAGGGAGGGATTGAGCCCTGTTATGATATTTTACTTCAGCGGGGTTAAGTGCTATGGGAACACCGATGGAGGATGTACGACCCAGCAAAAACACACATTACCAAATAATGGGTTAAAGTAATGTATAGCCATAGGGGCTCATGGATTACTTTACATCTTACTTCACTGATGAATTTTACAGGCGATGAGCCTCAAAGTTATGTATATACCCATTACTTTAGAGGTGATAAAGTAAGGGGTTACTTATATGGTTACGAGAATGGAAAAAGTAATGTGGCTAAAAATAGATTTTCAATTAAGAGGAATTTTTTATTAAAAAAAATTATTACAAATATTTTAAATGTTATTAAAAATAATGTGGTCATGATGGGAATCGAACCAGGGAACTCTGGTTGTCAGCCAAGAACTCTACCCATTGAGCTATCGACGCATATAGTTTAAGTTAAAAGCAATCAAATGCTTTAAACTTAAATGAATTGTTGCGCTTCGTTTTTTCGCTAGTGTTTTCTTAACAAACATACATTACCCTTTTGCTTACAAAAAACCACAAATTAATGTATCTAAAAATAGATTTTCAAAAATATTTCAATTATTACTTTACATTTATAAATCATATATTACGTAATCAATAATCAGTAACTTATTACTTTATGCTTGCAAATAATGAAAAAGGTAACGAGCTATCAATACAAGGTAACGTATGAGAATATCGCATCCATTACCAAAGTTTTGCTGGGGAGAAAAGAAAACTCATATATATATTATTTTTCTAAATTGAAGTTGCCATAGCTGGGGATCGAACCCTCAACTTTTTGTGTAACAGTCCAACGCGCTCACTATTACACCACGATGCGTCTGTATTTATGAACATTAGTTGTGTTTATGCGGAAAGCTATCGACGTCGGCTTCTGCAACTCCCATACAAATTTGACATACATAAGTAACGTTAAGCGTTTTAAGGCTTAACGTTGGCTTATTTAAAATTTATATGGGAATTAAATAAGCCAACTACTCTTATGTTAGCTTGGCAGGGAAACACAGCTATTTTCAAGCAAATTTTGCAACTTTTTCTTAAAACGCAGTTCAGTGTAATTAATTGACGATTTAAGACCAAAACATTTAAAATGACGGCGTCAGGCGATCACAAAAACACAGCTTTAGTAGAGAGAAGTATGGATTTCATTTTCAAAAGACAATGTCTAAAGTGCAAATTGTCCATAATTGGACTTGAGAGCAAATTGTTAGAAATAGAGCAAAACACTTCTTTTAAAGCGTGTTTTTTCAAATGTTTTTTTTATTATCTATTTATAGTCGATTTTCTTTAACGCATATATGTTACTTAATAATATAAAAATCTATCAACAAACATATTGTATGTCGTGTATATAAAATCTTCTTTGATTAAGTTTTTTTTTTTATTTTCTTTTAATAATATGGATTAAAACTTCATCTTATTATTTCATCATCTTTAATTTCCTTTGAACAATACTGAAACCTTAGACATTAGAAAAGAGAAAAAATAAACTTAATTTCTATTTAATGAGGGTGTCTTTTTCTACTTTTCTGAATTCCAATTTCCTCTTCAAATGTGTCACATCACACATACGCATACCACATATCTTAAACTGGCACTCATTAATTTCAATTTTTACCAAAATTTTACTTCTTCATAGACGTTGGTTGGTATTCTTTTTTGGTTGTTGTTTCAATTGTTAGGATTAATTAGTGCATTGCTAAATTTTGACATACGACGCACTCATTTATGTGATGATGATTTTTTGTTCTGAACCGCTTTTATTTTTGATGTGGTGTTAAAATGGTTTTTATCTGTACCGCAACAACAACCGTTTTTAGTGGTGTTTAGGCTGTAGTGTTTCTATCACCAGAAATGATGAGATGACTATTTTGTTCTATTATTCGGTTCACCATCATCATCATCAACATTATAATAATGATGAGTGTGTGATGAAAAACGATGGTATTTGATGGTTGTTCATTTTTCGTTTATGTAATTTTATTTTTGAAATACATACAAATTTTAACATGTTTATTGTGCGTGAAATTATTATTAATTGAAATTCTATGAAAATTTTATTTTCTATCTTTTTTTTCTGTAATTGGATCTGTGTTTCGTGTAAATGGTACTTACATTGGGTATTGTGTGTGATATTATGTTAATTAATGTAAAGTTGGTTAAAAGGCAACACAAGTGACTAACGTTAATTTTTCATATTTTGTTTGCCTTAAGCCAACGCTCAGGGGATATCCTAACGGCTTATGCAGTGCATTGCGCTGGCAAAAGGAAGTCAGGTTAATGGCTAGAGGAAATAGGGAGTAGTGTCTGTGGACATTTGATTTAAATTTCCCTAGTTGGTAAGTGATAGTAAATATCTTAACACAATCCACGTTCCGACGATACTCCAGTGAGTCAATTAAGCAGGTTTACCCACTGGCATTGATAAACACCATAAATTGAACACTGTCCAGAAGCTGTAAAATATACTTTGCAGCCCCTGCCCATATATGGAAGTTGTACTGGATTGACGGACGAATATAGATGGTATAGCTAATGAGAAGATCAGGTGAAGTGAAATAATTCTTACATCCCGGTTAAGAAAACCCAAACCTTTGAATGGTTCTTTCGACACCTAAATAATTTGATTTTTCCAGCGGATATTACATTGAATTCTCATGCGCAGAACATCAGGGGCATCCAATTCCTCAATAACGACACTCCCTATGTGTACAGATGACATTGGTAGCCCTACTGCCCGTCTATGAATCAGCAAATAACATTGGGTCTTGCGTGCATTAAAATCGACCTTATTTACTCGGCCACTCTGAGAAATTATCGTAAGGTCCATATTGAGTATGTCATTAATATTTGGCCTTATGCTCACAACCTTCAAAAAGATGGATCTATGATCGAAGGATTATGATTGACAAATATTGCTGTCATCGCAAAAGAATAGATAGGATTTGTAACTTGACCCAAGATGTTATTTATAAAAACAAAAGCAAATGATGAAAAAGATCGCAACCTTGCGGTACCCCTGAATTTAGCTGAAACTCATTGGATGAGACCCCATCTATAAAAACTCTTATAGTGCGATTGCTGAAAAAATTTATATGAATCGAGAGAAGTCATCACTGACAATAAAAGCATTAAGCTTTGATACGAGGTGCTTTATGCCACACCTAATCGAATGCTTTGGAAATATATACAGCAACCACTGTGTTCTCACCAAACCGGTGAATGGACCGACTTCAACGCCCCGAAAGGAACGCCATCAGGTAGAACGATTTCCACGAAAGAAATACTGCCGTTCGTTGAGTAGTGGGTTGAAATCACGATAACTTATAAGATGGTAATTAACCATGCTCTCCATAACCTTCAAAAGCACAGACCAACATATTGTAATTGGGCGGTAATTATTAGGGTTACTAGCCGCACACTTTTTCTTGATTGAACATTTGCGATCTTCCAACACGATGAAAATATTACCAAACGATACGATGCAAGAAATAGTGTGTCAAACAATAGTGCGTCGAACAGCTCGAGTTTCAGCAGCAGTGCTGGTGTGCCATTCGGGCCCGCTGTTTACATTGAGATTTATACGAACTCTTTTTAACGCCACGAGCTCGAAAGAATATCTTGGACATAGTATGAGATACTCTTTCTAGCTCTACGCCAATTAGTACACGCTTCCTATCAGGATCTGACTGCATCCCTGCATGCCGTTAAACGTTACAAAGTTTAGAATATGAAAAGAATGCGGAATTGTTATTGTGATACGAGTTACCGAGCGGTACGAATGACTTCACCTCATACTTGTTAGGGTGTGAAGTGAAAAATATCAAGGGTATTCTGAAGTATGTTACGCAAGATGATGTCAGGTAGAAATGTGAATATTTAAATCACCGGGAATCACGATTTTACTATTCGGGCAACTCTCCAGGATTCTAGAAATGTAGTTGGGAAGAAAATAAAAAAACAATTGAGTGATTGTTTCCATGTTTAGCCTTCTAAAGGGTGTCTCAGTAATAATGCACGGAATGTATGTTGCGCAAGATGATGTCAGTTAGAAATGTGAATATTTAAATCACCGGAAATCACGATTTTACTATTCGGGCAACTCTCCAGGATTCTAGAAATGTAGTTGGAAAGAAAATAAAAAAACAATTCAGTGATTGTTTCCATGTTTAGACTTCTAAAGGGTATCTCAGTAATAATGCAGTTTTTCATTTTAAAATAAAAACACGTATTAATTTTTTGTTTTGTAGATTTTATATACTTTGAGGGTTTTCGTTTATTATTTCTAGTTTATAACGAGCTTTCAACCTCCATATATTTACAAAAATAAAGCAAATTAACGATTAGGTTAATAAGTTGACTAGGTTGATACATGTATTTCGATCCGGCAAAATATCTTTTCAGAACCCAAAGTTTTAGACAATCTAGAGCATCTAAACGAAGGCAGAACCTGAAAAAAAAAACAAATAAAAAACGAATATTTTGCTACATTACTGTCTTGTATTGTTTATGATAGTTGTGATTTTTTATTGGATTGTAAAGAAGACATGTTCCGATTAAGTATACAATAAAATATCCATCAAATGGCCCCCACAGCTCTGATGACAGACCATTACTTTTTTCATGAAATGTTCAATGACTTTTTCACGGAAATCGAGCTGTATCTCACCGATGACCCGTTTGATCTCGGATTTGAGCTCAGAAATTATTTCTGGCTTATTCGCATAAACGTGAGATTTCACAAAATCCCAAAGATAGAAAACGCATGATTGGTGGCCGGTTGACATCAGAATTTCTTAAGATAATTTTTCCTGGAAATCTTTGCTGCAACAAATTGATTGTTTCATGCGCGGTGTGGTAGGTGGCGCTGTCTTGCAGAAAACACGTCGTCCAGATCCATGCCGTCCAGTTGAGGCCACAAGAACTCCCTGATCATGTTGCGGCCTCATCTTCCAAAAAGTAAGGACCAATCACGCCGCCTGACCAAAATCTGCACTCTTGTGGGTGCATTTGTTTCCTATGGATTTCATGAGGATTTTCTGAGCCCCAAATTCAAACATTTTGTTTATTCGCGAATCCATTGATATGGAAATGCGCTGCATGATTTTTTTTTTTTTTTTTTGATAAGTTGGCATTATCTTCACTTTGCTCCACGATTATAAAGCGTTATTCTTTCGTAAAGCGCTCCATTTTTAATAATCGGAACGGAATAAACGTATGTGACAGCTGACAAATTTCAGAGTTGCCACTTGCACAAAAATGATGGGTGATTTTTTAGCAGTTGTGCTGTTTTCGTGTAACATGTTACTATCAAACATGTTCAATTTGATCTATAATTGAACCATGAACAACGCTTCCAAATCATTAAATTTTATTATCAAATTCGTGCTGTGTGAGAAATGTGTTTCTATCGAAAAATTGTCTTCAGTGAAGAAGGGAAATTTTTGATTCAATGGCTACGTCAACAAACAGAATAGCAAATTTGGTGTGAAGAGCGGTCAGAAGCATTGCAAGAACTGCCAATGCATCCCGAAAAATGCACTTATTGGTGTGAATTATGGGCCGGTGGCATCATTGGACCGTATTTTTTCAAAGACGACGAAGGCAGGAACGTTACTGTGAATGGCGAGCGCTACCGCGCGATGTTTACAAACTCTTTTTTGCCCAAAATGGAAGAGCTGGACTTGGCTGAGATGTGGTTACAACAAGACAATGCCACATGCCATACAGCACGCGGAATAATGGCCCAATTGAGAGACGAGTTACGTGAGCAGTTTATTTCACGTTTGGGGCCGGTCAATTGGCCGCCTAGATCGTGAGATTTAATGCCTTTAGATTATTTTTTGTTAAGGCTCATGCCTGTAGGGACAAGCCCGCAACGGAAGACAATATTGAAGAATTTTTTCGTGAGATACCGGCCGATATGTTGGAGAGAGTATGCCAAAATTGGACCCAGCGTATAAACCATTTGAGGCGCAGCCGCGGTCAACATTCACAGGAATATAATGTGTAAATATTGAATTTATTTAAAAAGGACCATTTTACAAAAGATTTAGAGTATAAACAAAAACCTTTAAAAAAAATTGAAATTGATAATAAAAGTTTATATTTATAATACGCGACATTCACAGAACTCATTACACTTAAAATTTGTTTACAAATAACAATGTAACATATAATTTTTCAAGTTCAAAATCTGTCATTTGCAGCATTTGCAAAACATAATATTCAAACACCCCCTATCACCTTAACCTCTGGGAAAACAAAATCAACCGGGAAATATTTTTGTAAAACGTCAACATATTGACAACTTTAAATAATTTTTTTGCAAACTGATTTGAAGCTGTTGTAGAAAAAAATTGTTAATAATGAAATCATAATGTAGTAGACTCTAGAAGAAAATTTGCATTTATTTGTACAAAGAAGCGTGAAGAGTAAATTGAGAGCTATAACAAATACTTTTGACATAACAATACACTTTACAACTGTATTTACTATTTTTCACGTTTTACACTTTTAAAGTGTAACATAACAGTAGTCGTAACATTTTATAACCGCCGGATGTTGATTGAATGGGAGTTTCGAAAAAAAAAAATCGCAACAATTTCAAAAGACAGCAACATGTAAAACACCCTCGATATTGAAAATTTCTTTTGGCAAATAAAAAGATGTCAACATATTGCTAACACTGACTGCTGCACATCATCAAGAAATTCGTAGACATTATGTGATGGCATCATCATCAGAGTTGCTTGTCAAAAAAAAAAAAAAAAATAAATCGTTTATTTTGCAAAAAATTTTACAATAATTTAAAAAAAAAAGAAATCTCAGGAAGTAAAGTGAAAGTGTAGCATATAGTACGATACTAAGGTGCCATAGAATCATAAGTGTTGATATGTCATCAACATCATTATCCAGAGACTATAATATATTCTTATAACATTTATGACAACAAAAGGCGCGTTTTTTCAACATCATCATCATCTCTAACACAATTGAACTTGTTTTTTTTTTTTTTTTTTTTGTAAATTAATGATGTTTTCTTTGACATACAAAACAACTTGATAGTATTTGGGAAATTCAACACATGTGTGACTTTTTTATATCCGTTTGCAAATTTTTTTCATAATGCCATTAAAATTGCAAAAGAGTAGTTGGCATTTGGAATTAAATTGACATTTCCTGTTAAGTTTTTTTTCGTATATTCCTTTAAATAATCTAAAAGGTAGTATTAGAAAAAGTCTTTTATAAAAATTTTAAATCCATTTTTTCGTCACGCTTATTTAGTAAATGTAAATTTTTTTCTTTTCACTAAAGAGATTTGATTTTTATCATAAATAATGTTGTGATTAATGATTCGCGATTTTACAAAAAATTTTGTAAGGTTAATTTTTTTTTGAATGTTGATTCTTACAGTCAATATAACATGCCAGTAATATGATAACTCAAATATCAGTTAGTTTAACAGTAAAAATTGTTGTTTCGTCTAGAAAATTACATTATGTAGTCGATAATTATTTATAAGTTTTTTTTTTGTGTTTCTAGGGGAATTGTTTATCATTCTATTAATTTTTTATAAAAATATATGCCCGAGTAAAAAAGTTTAGATATAATCATATGTGGCCTTTCTAATAATATATTATCACATATAAATACATATGTCGGCATGCATTACCACACTTAAAAAAGTTTGTAAGTTAAAATAACTGAAAATATCTTTTAAAAGAAATTACATTTCATTTAAAACCGGTCTACTTAATTTGTATTTAAATTAAATGCCATTAGTTATTTATTTTTAAATGTTGATTAATCAACTGAAACATCCGTAAGAAACAAATGATATAATCAGTACCTACCAATCCTTAAAGAACAAATGTTTTTTTCATTTATTTAAAATTATTTCCGTTTTTGTATTTTTTTTTAATATACTCGTACAATACAAAATGTATGTATGCGTATGAAGCTATAGAGACTTTTTGTGTGAATGTGTTTGTGTATGTATGTGTGCTTATGAAGTTCTTGTAATTTGTATTGAAAAATTTTGTATATATACAACCAATTTAAATAAAAAAACAAATTGAAATTTTTTTAATAATTTTTTTTTTTGAAACAGACAGCAAAATTTAAATTTGTAATAACTGTTACGGACACAAATAAACCACAAGTTTTCGTTTTGTGGGTAAATTTTTATTAAATTTTAAACAAATGAAAAAAATAAATGAAACTAAAAAAAAAATGGTAAATAATAGTAAATTATTTCGAATAAATGTATAAAAAAGTTAATATAGATATTTCTTTGAAAAATAAATCTAAGTTCCTTTATTTTTAAATGAAACGGAAAACTTTTTTATTAATTTACAAACAGTTGACTACATAATATTCTGAGTGCATATATAAATATATAACATTATTTTTTTAAATTATTTAATTCTTTGTCAGTTATAACCACATCTAATTATATTTTGATCTTTATAAAATTATACATTATTTATGTGTAAGAAAAGGTTTATATTATGTTTTATAAGATTATATATGACACTGTTTATAATTATATAATTATATTATGGCTTACGCGGGACCGTATTTATTTATATATAACTTATACAGAATCATATATAATTATATATGCTACCTGATATTTAAGATACAATAATATTTGGTCCATTATCAAAAATATTTTTGAATGTGGTTATATATAATTATATATGATTAATTATATAGTCCCAGATTAGAATTATTTTTCATATGGTATAAGATATAATTATATATGATTCGATATATTGTTTCATATAAAAAAAAAAAAAAAATTATATGATATAATTTAAGGTACAATATTTGCCAACAAATTTGAGAAAAAATCATGTATGATACCATATCAAGAGTTTTTTCAATATTATATAATATATAATTAGATATAATTATATGTGGTTCCAAACAATTTTTTTTGTTTGTTTTTATTTTTTTTTATTAATATTTTTTACTTTAAAATTTAACCCATGTCTTACAATATATAGTAACTTTATACGAATTTAGGTACATATAGTTAGATATAATCGTTGTTTTCAAAAGTTCTGTTAGTGGTGAAACCTTTATATATTTTTTTTTGTTTTAATTATTATAATTTTTCTATACACTTTTTCTAAGGCCGAAAGTATGTTTATAAATAATTATACAGCGTATTCCTTGGCTCATTTCATGAAAATATGTTCACTACGACCATCCCCGAAAATGCAAGTGTGCGAAATGGCAGCGGTTTGAAAATTTTTGGATTGGTAGTAGTGGAGGGTAGTAGGGTAAAATTGCTAACTTCTGAACCAGTGGTCGGCTATATATCTCGGCGATTTCACTTTTAAATTTTTTTTCTTTATTGATTATGAAAGGTCTCCCAAAGACCTTTCCAACAAGGCCAAAAAAATTCCGACCACTGGTTCAGAAGTTATCAATTATACCCTACTACCCTTCGACCACCAATCCGAAAATTTTCAAACCGCTGCCATTTCGTACACTTGCATTTTCGGGAATGGTTGTAGTGGACATATTTTCATGAAATGAACCAAGGAATACGCTGGTGAAATTCGGCGGGTTGTGACTGAATCACCCTGTATATAACTAACTACTTGTATGTAATATTATATTTAAATAGATAAGTAAAGGAACAAAGCAGTCTCAAAAATGCAGTCAGTTTTATCCGATTTTTTCCAAATTACAAAATATATAATTATTTATAAGTCCTGGAGATATATTTATATATAACACAATTACACGAACTATGAAGTCTTAAAAAGCCAGCTATTATGTTTAACTGTATATGACTGAATAAGGTAAGCGGTCGACAACAACTCAACTCTGGCAGTCCGGGTTTAAATCCTGCCAAGGGCTTTGTTTTTTTAGACTCAATTTTTTATTTAAAATTTTTTACAGTTTTTTTTTTTCATATATTTTTTTAGACACTAGATTCCTAAAATATATTGTTGGATCTTATCTGACACCAATTTACTGGATCTAATTTGATGTGCCATTTTTCGCATCAATTTAGATCCCATATATAATTCTGTATCTGATCTATATTCTTGATCTGCCATTTTTCGGATCAAATAAGATCAGCTATGATCTGATTGGATATGATTAAATTGATCAATTTTTTTTACTAGGTTGGCAATAAATCTCATAAATTTTCATCATTTCATAAAAATTTTTAATAAAAAACTCTTACAAATTATTTATTTTAATTGCAGAAATTCTCATTAGATTTCATTGTTCATCGTTTTGGAGAGAACTTTCGGCGATAAGTTCTCGTAATCTTGTCGGATATTTTCTTTGAGTGGTTACAGGGTCTGTTGTTTCTCAAATGGAACTGTAACCTCAAAAAATCTCAAAAAGGTCAGAAGGAGCGATTAAATCGGGCGATCCTGCAGGCCACTGCAAATCGCAAAAAATAGACATTAGGCAACCCAGAAACGCATCCTTAAAAATGACCATTGACCCACGAGCTGTGTGTGCAGTTGCGCAATTCTATTGTAACCACATGTTCTCCAGTCCGAATTCAATTTAAGTTTAAGTTTAGCCATAATAATTTGATGGTGTCGGCTAAGAATTTTATGGTCACGGCTATGTGGCAGCGAGGCTAAACTTGAAGCTAAAAATGTTGCTCATCCTGAGTTTTATACCATCCTTGCATGTATGATACGTGAAATCTTAGTATCCCAGAAGGGTAAATTTTGTTTGTTTTCGTATGTATTCAGATGAAAATGTGCCTCGTCGCTTATGATAAATTTGGACAGAAAATCGTTTCTTACAAAGTAGTCTCGAGTATTCCACGTTCTTCGGGAAGTAAAGCGTTTTATGGCTTATCGACCTGTATTCTGTCTGTTTACTTCACAAATCTTAAAACAAAAATGACAGTTGCTGTCATTTGCAAAAGTTATGATGTTATTTCAATGAAATACTTAATCACTCAAGGTAAAATAGGATCGTATATGACCATATGTATGACCATATATAGTCATATATGCTCATATATGACCATATATAATCATATAAGATCACATATGGCTAAATCTTATCACATATAGTTATATATTCATCCATATATAACCATATATGGTCTCATACACGACCATATATGTTTGGATCCGAAATTTGAGTGTATAATACCGTATGTTTTCATATATGCTCATTTATGATTCATATATGATCATATACCGTCATACACCCTCCGATCCCAACATATATGTTCATATATGAAACCATATATGGTAATATATTGAACTATATATGTTAATATACGATCAGATATATCCATATAAAATCATTTACGTTCCCATTTTCACTTCGGAAATACTCGTAAAGGGTGCCCCAAGAAGAACGCAATTTTTAAATCTGGCAACATTCGAAGTGTCATTGTTTGACATTTGAACAATTGTTATTGTTTGCTAGTAGAAGGTACGAGGTTAGTAAAAATGGAGCGCTACACGAATGAACAACGCATTCTCATTGTGAAATTGTTTTACCAAAATGGTGAAAGTTTTGCGGCTACAGTTCGCAAATTGCGATCAATTTGGGGTCACAATAATGCTCCAAAAGAGTCAACTGTAAAGAGATTAATGGATAAATTTGCCGAAACTGGGTCTGTTAGTGATGTAAAGACAACAACGCGCCATCGACCAGGTTGATCGACCGAAAATGTCGCAGCTGTACGTGATGATGTCGCTCAAACTCCATCCACCTCAATTCGACACCGAGCTCAGCAAATTGGTGTCTCCAAATCCACTTTGCAGCGAATTTTGACGAAAGATTTGCATCTTCATGCATACAAAGTTCAATTGACTCAGGAACTGAAGCCAGCTGACCATGGACAGCGAAGGGAGTTCGTTAATTGGGTATTGGAGAAACAACATGAAAATGCTGATTTTGCCGATAAAATCATCTTCAGTGACGAGGCCCATTTTAATCTTGATGGCTTCGTCAATAGGCAGAATTGTCGCATTTGGGGTGAGGAAAATCCTCGAGTGATTCACGAGAAGCAAATGCATCCTCAACGTGTCACTGTGTGGTGTGGTTTTGGGCTGGAGGAATCATTGGACCTTTTTTTTATGAAAATGAGGCAGGTCAAGCGCAAACAGTCAATGGTGTTCGGTATCGTGAAATGATAACCAGTTTTTTCTTGCCTAGAATTGAAGAAATGAATGTGGAGGGCATGTGGTTCCAACAAGACGGCGCCACATGTCATACAGCCAGAGAAACAATTCAATTGCTGCATCAGTCATTTCCCGGTCGTGTTATTTCGCGTTTTGGAGATCAGAATTGGCCGCCTAGATCGTGCGATTTAACACCATTAAATTTTTTTCTTTGGGGTTTTTTGAAGTCGATGGTTTACGCGAATAAGCCGACGACGACTCAAGCCTTAAAAGAGGAAATTGGACGCTGCATTAATGAAATACCGCAGCATTCATGCAGAACGGTCATTGAAAATTTCATTAAAAGATCGCGTGCATGCTAGCAAAGCCGCGGCGGCCATTTGCACGATATATTGTTCCATACATAACCTCATTCTGTCTACTTTACGATATAATAAAGTTTCACGATTTTTTTTAAATATCTGTGTTTTATTTAAAATTTTAAAATTGCGTTCTTCTTGGGACACCCTTTATAAAATTGTTGTAATGAAGAAAAATAATCTGTGATATGGCTACAAATAGACAAGATCGATAAAAGTAGAAAGAAATGACTACAGTATTTAAGATTTTTGTTCCAGCCATATCAACCGGTAACAACATTAAAAATTTTGCATTCCTTCTTCTATCCTCATTATTGCATACAGTCGGACCCACAGGGCATAAATAATGCGACTCTAAAATGTCGACATTTGTGGCTAAAGTGTGACACAATTGATCTAAATTTATTATTTCAAAAAAGTATTTTCAAATTTAATGTTTCATTATTCAAAAGGATTTAAATTGTTAAAATTTTGAAATTCCACTTTCTAACATCCCTTTTTTTGCAAATTCCATTTATTTATAATAAATGACAATATTTTCCACCCAAAAAGTAGGTAAAATTTAAACTGATTTAAAATGTTGTAATATGCAACATGTTACAATACAATAAACCCTCCTCCTTCTCCCCCATGCCTTAGCATGTGTAAAAAGGAAAAGGTTAATGGTTGAAAAAGTTAAACCACATGATATGACACCAAAACCTACACTAATACCATCGTTAACTAAATAATAAGCGTGACTGAAGAGTGAAAAATAAAACTGTTTAAAAAAAAAAGGATTTTTTAAAATTTAAAATCCAAAAGAGAAAAATATCATTTAAATTTACTTACGCATATGCATATGAAGGGAGTTTACACTGAAATACGCATATTTTGTATAACTACAAATACGGGTTAAATATGAGATATGTCAAAAATTGCGTTTGTCACACTTCATCACAACATCAATCAAAATACAAAAAAAAAGGAAGAAAGTAAATCTAAGATGATATGTGATTATAAAACCATGAGTAGCATTAAATCAGCAGCAAATCGTAGGCTTATTATAATTTTCAAAAGATATGTGAAGTTCATGTATTATTTATAATAGATTGGCATTTATTTTGAATTAAAATTTTTAGGAGTTTAAGATCACAATTGGTGTCTAGGGGACACTGTAAAGACTTGAGCTCAAAGGTTATACGTTACATACAAAAAATGATTTCTTAAAAAAACTCCTGAAAATAAAAATGTTTCTTGGACAACAACGTCATATTTAATTCTGTAATTGATTCACTTAAAAATTTTATCATCGCACGCAAAATAGTCTTCATTGATAATTTCTTTCATTGAAGCAATTACAAAATTAATTGAATATGACTTGTGTGTTAATTAATGGTGAATTTTTAGCGAAAATTTGTTAAATTTCTAAATATTACTACACACGGAATATTATGTAGTTATTTGATTATAGTTTTATAAAAGTTATGTTAGAAATAAAAGCACACACATTTATTTTTTAAAGAAATATTTATTTTAACTTTTTTATGCATTTTTTCAAAAGATTTACTGTCATTTACCGATTTTTTTCAGTTTCGTTTATTTTTTTTCATTTGTTTGAAATGTAGTAAAAATTTACTAACAAAACAGAAATTCGTGGTTTATTTGTTTCTGTTACAGTTATGACAAATTTAAATTTTGTTCGTTGGCAGTTTCAAAAAAAAAAAAAATCAAAAAATTCCATTTTTTTTTTAAATTGTTTGTTTATATAAAAAAAATATTTCAATACAAATTACAAAAACTTAATAAACACACACACATATTATCTTTCACACAAAATGTGTCTAAAGACTGCGTGAGTCAACACTTTGTAAATTAAAAAACAAAAATACAAAAAACGGAAACAATTTCAAATTGCTAACTGATAAATCATTTGTTTTTTTACTGATGTGTCCGTTGTTTAAACAACAATTCAAAATAAATAATCGTTAAAAAAATATTCAAAAAATTGCAATTTCTTTAAATTTTTTTTATATTATTTTAAAAATGTTTAAAATTATTTAATTCAAGAACTTAATGAATGAAAAAATATTCAAAAAATTCCAATTTTTTTAAATTGTGTGTTTATATACAAAATTATTTCAATTCAAATTACAAGAACTTAATAAATTAATAAACACATACACACATACAAAATTATTTCAATTCAAATTACAAGAACTTAATAAATTAATAAACACATACACACATATGGTCACTCACACAAAATGTGTCTAGAGACTGTGTGTTTAACATTTTTAGATTAAAAAACAAACTAAAATTCAAAAATGGAAAACATTTCAAATCGCTAACTGATTAATCATTTGTTTTTTTACTGATGTGTCCGTTGTTTTAACAACAATTAAAAATAAATAAAAAAACATTTGATTTAAATGTAAAGGAATAAAGACCGGTTTTAAAATGAAATATCATTTCTTTAAAATGGTATTTTCTGTTATTTAAATTTAAAAACAATTTTAAATTTGAATTTCAAGAAAATTTCAAGTCAAAAAAATGCCACCCTTTTGTAGCAACACATATGCAGATTTTTCAGTATTTTTTTAAACTATTTTTCATTTTTCAAATTGTATTGCTGGGAAATATAGTTAAAAAAATTTTTTTTCATCACTTCGTAAATAAAATCCTTTGGGATTATGAATTTTTAAAGTTAACCAGGCGTTTCCTTTAAATAATGATTTCGACAATGATAATGCGTATCATTTGCAAAATTCTATTCATTTTTCAAAAGAAACTTTCATTTCGATTTGCATACGTTTCGCGACAAAATTGCATGTAATTTACGCCTTTTGCTGGCAATAATGTATCAATATTCTAACATCATTGCGATGTGTGTATAGTGAAGGGTACAAGGACATGTAATGTTAAATCGTTTATTATTTTTTTTGTTTCCTACCTCTTGAAAGGTGGTGGCGGCTTTAGTAATTTTTAGGGATGTTTTTCTTTGTGTTATTTATTCGAGTGCATGTGAATTTTAAGTAGTGTTTTATACTCCTTCCTGCTGCATCCTTTTTTTTTAACAATGTGTGAAAATACCAAAAATGTTTGTAACGGGAAAATCTTTATATTGCGATACGTAACATATATGAATAATAAAAAATGAATGTGTTTTCATTTCTTCATGGCATGTGTCACATGCAGACAGTCAGTCAGTCGTGTGTGGTTTTATTATCCTTCGAAGCTGTTGAATCAATATAACAATGATCCGAATAGTTGCTTGAGTGTGTTTGGGGTTCAACTCATTGAGGTCCCTTAGGTGTCCTCCATGGCGCATGTATGTAAGTAAAAAACAATCTCGTGTTGTTTTCGTGTTATAAATAAAATTAATTTTTTAACAAAAGGTAACGGTTTTTTGATTAATGATTTGTTTTCGACAAAAATTACGAAAAATTCATTATATTTGTTCTCTAATGATAATGACACACGCCAATGTAATTATTTTTAACAATCATAATTTTTCAATGGTTATTTACAATAAAAGTTCACATAAGGATTTAAGTTCTCTGGATAATTTAAAAAAAATAATAGTCAATAAACAGCTTTTATTTTTGATAACTTTTATTTTTAATCAAAAATAAAAATCCATATTTTTAAAAGTAACCCATTTTATGAAGGAATAATTCACAAAATAAAATTGAACCGATTAATAAACCGAGTAAAAAATCATATACAAAATGATATGCTTTAATTTCTAGCTGATCTTATTTGATTCGAAAAATATATACATTCAGAGCAAAAAGTTAGTAGAAAAATTTGTAGACGGATTTCAATCCCACTTTACTATTTTTGTACTGATTTTTATTAAAAAATTATTTAGTAAATTTTTTTGCTATTTATAAACTACAGAACTTTTACAAATTTTTGTTGATAACTTCAGAAATCGTTTTAAAAATTTTTGAAACCCGATTTGCTAAAATTAGCAAAAATAAATTTACTAATTTTAAAATAATTTAATATTGAAGAAAACGTCATTTCTAATAATTACAAAATATACATACAAACTTCTATTGTAATATTTAAAACATAGGTTGAAAAAAGGGTTTGAAAGTGAAGATACTTTTCACAACTGTCTCAAGTCCAAAAATAGGACATCCACTTAAAATAGCGCTAAAAACTTTTTTAGTTCTAAAAATCAGCCCTTCAAATTTGACCTTAATGTCCTTAATTCAAAACGAAAATAAACAAATTAAAAGAAAATGATAAATTCGTTTATGTTTTAACTATTTTTTTAAGCCTTTGATTTTTTTTTTTTAATTTTGCCTAAAATATTTTTTGAAAAAAAAAATAAGTAAAAAGATGGCAATTTCAAAAGAAATTAACGGCTTTAAACTGTAACAAGTGCATCTAAAAATAACACTGTCCAACAAATTAAGACTTTTTGAGTGGAACAGAATAGCGACCCCATAATTCTGAAAGGGTATGTTGAGTAGATCATTTTTGTTGAACAAACTTATGGTCCAGCACGTCTGAGTTTTTTTTACAGTGGGTCAAAGTTTTCATTTTTTGGTCGAAGGGAGCATTATACTATATGAAAAAAATGCTGTAAGTTAATGTCTGAAAGAATTCTTATGGTCAGAGTTATATTGTGGAATTGTATGAGGATTATTTTTGTGGAAGATCTTAACCCTCTAACTGGTCTCTTTATAGGTCAATTTGACCCTTTTTTCGAGAAAATCAAAAAATATCCTTTAAAAAAGGACATTTAAGGATTAAAATATTCTAAGAAAATGTTTGCCGGAAAATTACAGCATTTTTTTCATATAGTATAATGATCCCTTCGACCAAAAAATGAAAACTTTGACCCACTGTAAAAAAACTCATACGTGCTGGACCATAAGTTTGTTCTACAAAAATGATTTACTCAACATACCCTTTCAGAATTATAGGGTCGCTATTCTGTTCCAAAAATGCTGTTGGACAGTGTAATTGAGTTAATTTGTGCACTTTAATAATTTTTTTTATAATTTAAAATTTTTCTATACTTTACAATTCATTGAGTTTACAGCAATTTACTAAAATTTAGTAGCTCTTACTAATTTTTTATACCAATTTGATTGTACTAATATTAATAATATTTAGTAAATTTTTTTTTGCTGATTTTAGCAAAACGATTTTAAATTCCACTTTACAAAAAGTTTACTAAAATTTAGTGGCGGCTACTAATTTTTCTACAAATTTCATTGTTCTACACGTCAACAGACACGTGTTCCTAAGATTAGCAATAAATACCGCTGGGCTCAAATTAACAAACTTTCCCGTAATAACAGCAAAATTTTCAGTTGCGATTACAGAATTTTTTCGGTGAGTGTATGGAGATTTAGTAAGATCTTAATTTGTCCGAAAAATGGCAAATCAAATTAGATCCATTAACTTCCCAGCAAAACCACACATTACCAAATAATGGGTAAAGTAATGTATAGCCATAGGGGCCGATGAATTACTTTACACCTTACTTCATTGATGAATTTTATAGGCGATTAGCCTCAAAGTAATGTATATACCCATTACTTTAGTGGTGATAATGTAAGGGGTTATTTATATGGTTACGAGAATGGAAAAAGTAATGTGTCTAAAAATAGATTTTTAAAAAAGAGGCATTTTTATTAAAAAAAAATTATTACAAATATTTTATTTAAAATTTTTGTAATTAAAAATAATGTGGTCAAGATGGGAATCGAACCAGGGAAATTTGGTTGCCAGCCAAGAACTCTACCCACTGAGCTATCGACGCATATAGTATTTGATTGCTTTAAAGTTTAAACTTAAATGAATTGTTGCTAGTTTTTTCGCTAGTGTTATCAAAACAAACATACATTACCCTTTTGCTTACAAAAAAACAAAAAGTAATGTATCTAAAAATAGATTTTCAAAAATATTTCAATTATTACTTTACATTTATAAATCATATATTACGTAATCAATAATCAGTAACGAAAAAGGTAACGAGTTATCATTATAAGGTAACGCATGAGAATATCGCACCCATTACCAAAGTTATGCTGGGATATTTGGGGAGTTAGTAAGACCTTAATTGATCCGACAAATAGCAGATCAAATAGATCCATTGATCCGAAAAATGGCAGATCAAATTAGATCCAGTTATATATTTACGGAATATAGTCAATATATTTAAGGGAATAAAGTTTATTAAAAAGCGTTTAAAAATAATTTAAAATTAAATTAAAAATAAAAAATTAAAATTCTAAAAAATTGTTTGCCAGAATTTGAACTTTAAATAAAATAAAATGAACTTACACTTCATTTCTTTTGGTTTATTATGGCTTTATTAGAAATGACAAATATTCCCGAATAAAAAAATAGATCTGGCACAATATTAATCATATACAATTTTATATACCTTAATATCTAAATTGATTCAAAAAATGGCAGATCAAATTAGATAAGAACCAGCAAAATATTAAAACTAAGTAAGATTATAATAAATGTATTAAAATACGTATTAAAAAAATTTAAATTAAAAAATATTAAACTCTAACAATCAGTGCCTTCGCCAGGATTTGATCTCGGCTGTCAGAGTTGTAGTGACTCGGCAGTGTGTGGCTGACTACATGTTTCGTATAATTGTATCTTCGAGACTTATATACAATTATATAACTATATGGACATTTAGAAAAAAATATCTGCATATGTATCATTGCGGAATTAATAAGACTAAATTGGTTTTGTACTTATCTGATTTTATATAATTATATATAACTAAATATAATATTCTATATAATTATATATAATAATATCTTATGGATTATGAAAAAATGTATATAAATAATTTTCACCACTTATAGGGAGTTGTAGAAACAAAGATCCTATTTAATTTTATATGTACCTAGATTTTTATAAACTAATTTTGTCTTATATCAAAAATTTCTAGGGGTTGTTCAGAAATGAGTTTAAATTTGAAAGTTTTGTAAAAAATATAAATAATAATAATAAATAATATAAAAGAAATTAAAAAAAAAACACTAAAAAATGTATCTCCCTGGCTGGGATTCGAAACCACTGATATGGAACCACATATAATTATATCTAATTATATCTTATATTATATCAAAAATACTCTACATATGCAACTATACAATATATAACAGTATCTCAAATTTGTTTGCAAATATTGTACCATATATATTTATATCTTATACCCTATCAAAAAATATTTGTTATATTGGACCATATATTAAATAATATACAATTATATATCATACCATATTTAAAAATATTTTTGATAATGGACCATATATTATTATATCTTAAATACTAGAAAGCATATATAATTATATATGGTTCTGTTTATGTCATATATACGTATATATGGTTTCGTGTAAGCCATATATAACTGTATCTAGTGTTGTATATAATTTTATATGATAGAATATATAATATATCTTATCATATAAATCATAAATAATTTTATAAAATCAATGTATAACTAGATGTGGTTACAATATATGGTAATTTTTAAAAAATTTATGTAATATATAATTACATACGGTAATGCATACACTCACCAAAAAAGGTCTGTAATGGCAACTGAAAATTTTTCTGTTATTACGGGAAATTTCGCCAGCTTGAGCTTAGCGGTATTTTTTGCTAATCTTAGCAACACATGTCTGCTGACGTGTAGTACAATGAAATTAGTAGAAAAATTAGTAGCCGCTACTAAATTATATTAAACTTTTTGCAAAGTGGAATTTAAAAACTGTTTAATAAAATCAGCAAAAAGAATTACTAAAATTTTTTTTATTTTATTTATTTTTTTTCAAAAAATATTTTAGAAAAAATTAAAAAAAAATCAAAGGCTTAAAAATCTTAAAAATTGTTACAACATAAACGAATTTATTATTTTGTTTTAATTTGGTAATTTCTTTTTTGAAAAATATTTTAGTAAATTTTTTTTTTACTTTTAAGATCAAATTTTAATTGTTTTTAGGGCTGATTTTTAGAACTAAAAAACTTTGTAGTGCTATTTTAAATGGATATCGGTATATTCATTTCCGATCCTTTTTTTAATACATGTAACATTTAATTTGAAGGTGTAAGTCTTAATTAGAAATAACATTTCCCTCAATATCCACTTCTTTAAATTTTTTTTTTTTTTTTGTTAATTTTAGCAAATCGGTTTTCAAAAATTTGTAAAATGATTTCTGAAATTAGCAACAAAAATTTGTAAATATTCTGTAATTTGTAAAATGTAAATAGCAAAAAGATTTGCTAAATAATATTTTTTTTTTTACTAAAAATCAGTACAAAAATAGTAAAGTGGGATTGAAAACCGTTTATATGTATTTCTACTAACTTTTTTTCTGAGTGTACTGACATATGTAAATATATCTTATCTAATAGGCCATATATAATTATATCTTAACTTTTTTACTTGCCTTCCCGTTATTTATGGAACACGATTTCATTCATGTTTCTGCTGGCTTCGTAGTAGCTCATTCTGTTCGTCCAATTTTCCAAGTATTTTTTTATGGTTTCTGGTTCTCTGGTTCTCTGAGGTAAAATCTCAGCTACAAGGCCGTCTCCAAGACGGCTGATAACACGGTTATCGAACTTTGTTTGCAAAAGATCTATTGTTTAATGAACTAAGTGACATGGGGCGCGTCCTGTTAAAACCAAAGATTACATAAGTTCATATATTCCACTTAGGCCTATAAAAAGTCCGTAATCATGGCTCTGTAGAGCTATCCATTGATTGAAATGACGTGCGATTTTTCCAATCCCCAGATGCGGCAGCTTCTGTAAGGCCCAAACTGAGAAGCCGTAACGAAGTGGATGGTCGTTGGCTTTCAATTGCTGAGTTAATTGAACCTTGTAAGCGAGTAATCCTTTGTGCAAAATTCTCTTCATGCGTGAAATGCCGAGCTGTTGAGATCGATGTTCTTGGATTGAGTTGTACACTCTCGGCCACAGCAGCCACATTCTCACCAGTACGCACAGTACGAAGTTGGTCCCCATAAGTTTTGCCCACTAGCAAGCCAGTCTCACGAACTTTTTGTAAAAATTGGCGTACAGCACTTATTTTGGTCCTCGAAGGTATGTTACTGACTGATAGTCAATATTTCGAATAGAAAAAATTTATCAGTGTTAAAATAATATATAATTTAAAAAGAAGATAAAAGGTCGAAAATATGTCACTCCCTCTAGCGCTCATATTCGCAATATTTTCCATCTTCTCTCTTACATTTTTAAACTAGTGTTTGCTATTCCATAGTAACATTTAATTGTGATATCGAACCTAACAAAATCTTTTCGAAGACCTTTGAGATAAACACGTGATTTAAATATACCATAAGACACTAAAAGCTCCTTCAATCGCAATAGTAACTATGTTGGAAAATTACAAAAAAGCCGTTTTAAAATTTTAATAGAAAACATTTTGCATTTGACAATGTGTCCCTGCATAACATTAAATTGTCACTACTTTAACCCACAGTTAAACTAAGCAATACATCTGTTAAATTTTTTCCCATTTTCGTTTAACCCCTTTGTAACCCGAATATGTTACAGTTTTTGTTAAGTCATGTGCATTAATATAAACTTGACCAGTACCAGTTTTAACTAAATAAAAGTTTATATAAAATGTTAATCTTTATTCAATACGTAATTTCATTTTTAGGCAGATGGTCAGTTATTTAAATGGGCGTGATATTTGATAAATAGTTTTTGAAGCTCCAAACATTTTTACATCAAATATAAAATTTCCACTCAATGATTTGACAATTTTTTAACATTATAATTTCAATTAGTATTTTGTACAAAATATTATTTTTTTTGGACAGTGGACAAGTGTTGCTTTCATCTTCTTTTATGAAATAAAAGGGTTTAAAATTGTAACAATGATAAGGGCAAATGGTCAGTTTAATAAAAAAATATATATAATTTACATAATATTATGTCAAGTGTTTAGATTTTCATGGTTTGTTAAAGTTAAAAGAAAAGTGTTACAATTAAAAAATAATAAAACGTGGTAACACTTGGTTACTTGTGTTAAATTGAAAAAAAGGGTCTTCAAAGCAAATATTTTTTAATTAACATATTTAGAATATTTTTTTTGTTTGTTTGTTTGTGATCATCAATCATTTGATAATAACACTTAAAGGCCAATGTTTTGGGATGTAGATTAGCTTTGTGTTAAACCTTAAATTCTGTTTTTTAGATGTGGTTCATCTTGTGTTGAATTTTAGTTTAAAACCAGCTCGTTTGACCAGTTAAACTAAAGCACAATTTGATAATAATGTTGTTGTGGTGTAATGGTTAACGCGTTGGTCTCTTACACATAAGGTTGCGGGTTCGATCCCTAGCAACGGTAACATCAATAATATCCATGAGTTTTCTATCACTCATACAAATCGCAGCGCCCTCATTCGGTGTTCCGAAGTGGTAGCTGTCCAATATTTTATATTGTTTCAAACATCAGCACAAACTCTATTACTCTGACCATATAGTGGTGTAGGGTATAATGAGGTATTTATAAACTCTAACATGAGATTGGGACGCTAACAAGACCAGTGAAATATTAACAATTCTTCATGGCTCCGCTATTCGACAGGAATGACTTCCGTTGACACGTCGAGCTTTTCGCCAAGCATAATCACTTGGCGCAGTTAAAGAAGGAGTCAATTCACATTCTAACTTCGGAATAATCTTAACCTTTTTCTCACTTTGCACCCTCAAAAGATTGAAGTATGAAGTCGTTTGCTTCTCTCGGCAACTTGGATCACTGTACCATTTTTGCATCCTTCATATATTCCGAACTTCGCAGCATTTTACAGGCAGCGCTATATTTTTATATATGAAAAGGCTCAGTGGGTCGAACTTAACAATTTTTATCGGCATTTCAATTGAAAACTTTGTGTTTGGACAAAAATATTAATGCCGCTGAGAAAATGCTTTGAATGCGTGATTTATCTTGGTATGGAATTTTGTATTCCTTTAAAGTACATTTAGGCTAAGCCCAACATAAGTGTTCGTTTAACCAAGGACCCTATAAACCAGGATTAACAAACTACCAAATTTTTAGCCACCCATGATGCCAAATCGTGCGACTTAAAAAAAATTCTTAGTCGAGACCACGAAATTCTTAGCCGATTTACAGAAAAACTAAGCCTCTAGGGTTTTACCAATTCAAACATGTATACATTCACATCACAATCACTGTACTTGCGCTACAACCCTTGCTAGAGGCTAAGTTTTTCAGTAAGTCGGCTAAGAATTTTGTGGTCTTGACTAAGAATTTTTTTGTAGTCGCACCATTTGGCATCATGGGTGGTTAAAAATTTGGTAGTTTGTAAATCCTGGTTTATAGGGTCCTTGGTTTAACTACATAGAAGTGCAAAACTGCAGTCAGATCCAGATAGGAAGCATTCAGTAATTCACGTATAAATAAAAACGTCAGCAGATTACTGCTGCTAAAAAAGGCGAGAACCGAATGTACCAAAGTACTGAGATGTGAAAAGTTTTTACACGAACAGCGTCTGCGTGCTTAAGTTATTGCTGCTCCTCGGGGCAATAAAATCTTTTGGTCAGTCTTTAAAAGGAGTAAGAAATAATGTTTCTCTATTTTCTGACCCGGCTGAATTATATGCTGGAATTTTTTTTCCACCGAAAAGCAATCAATCACTGCCCGAGCTCGAATGCGTATCCCACTACTATGCTTAACACAATCTTTCGGGTTCGAGCTGTTAAAACGTTGTTTTTTGCGAATGTCGACGTAAATCAACGGTCCCGCATGGCATAACGGCTCTGGTACAGAAACAGATCCCTTCTACTCTACCTCGTACATTACAACCCTCTTCAGCACTTCATGCCGAAAGGGTATCTTTACTCCGTGTTTGAAAATTTGCCAACGTCCAGCCAATCCCGAAAAAGGGAGCGGCTTGTAACCCAGATAATTACCGCCCCGATTTCAATCTGCTATGCGCTCTTGAAGGATATAGAGAGCGTGGTTAACTAACATCTTGTTAATTATCTAGAGACCAATTTAATTTTTACCGATCGACAGTATGGTTTTTGTAGAAAGCCTTGTACGTGAAATTCAGTGGCGTTTCTATCAAATTGTAGGAGTCGTTCCATTCACGGATTTGGTGAAAGCAAAATGGCTGCCCTAAATATTTCCAAGTCATTTGATAGTGTGTGGCATAAACCTTTGGTGTCGATGGTTATTGGTGTTGGTGTCGGTGATGACTTCTCATATCGAGTTTTCTTAGGGATCGCACTATAAGAGTTGATGTAGATGGGATCTCATTCAATGAGTTTCAGTAAAATGCAGGAGTACAGCAAGGTCCTATTCTTTTCTTCCCTCTTTCTTATCTTTCTAATTGACTTTCTCGGTCAAATCAGAGGTCAAGCCTTGTGGAGGTTGGGGGCAAAAGGCATATTATAAATTACACACTTAATCAGGACCTAATAACAATTCCTCAGTCGGGTCGTGTGAATAGGATACATTCTAAGACACGGGTTTGTTGACCCATAGGAATTCTGGGTCATGAATGTCATCTGTATACATGAGTGGTATCAATATTGAGGAATCTGAAGCTCTCTCTGGAATAATCCTATTTTTAAAATGCAGGGAATACTTCCTTTACTACTTCTGATTTCCCTACTATAACATACCGGGTGAAAAGTCCGTAGGATAACCAATAAAACAACAACTTTTTTTCTTTTGCAAAATTCGACTTTATTCATCATATTCTCCTTCAAAAGCGATACAATCACTCAAACGCCTTTCTCACATTTTGATATATTTTTTAAAGAATGATTTATCTTTGGCCTCAAAATAGGCCTCTGTTTCGGCAATCACATCTTCATTCAAACCAAATCTCTTCCCAGCGAGCATTTTGAAAGCAGGTAAAAATCGTTGGGAGCCAAATCTGCCGAATCTGTGCATCCACCGTAAACATGGCACCCATTTCGAAAACAACTTTCTCATGGACAAAAGTTTATGCAAAATAAAGCCAACACGTTCCATCGATATCTTTAAGGTATCAGCTATCTCCTGCAACTTCACTTTACGGTCTGCCAAAACGAATTGTGAACTTTTTTGATGTTTTATGGTATCACCACCTCTTTTGAGGGACCAGAGCGTTCGACGTCATCGGTGTTTGTACGACCACGTTCAAAGTCAGCAAACGACTTTTGTCTTGATGACGCAGATTCCGTTTAACACTTATCAAGCCAAGCTTTGGCCATTAAAAAGCAATGATGAGTCAACACACGAAACTGCTTTGATCCCATTATTTTCAAAATCTCATAAGTATTATCACTAACACAGCTGTAACTTATTCACTAGCGCACGAATTGTCTTTAAATTTTGCAAGGCATCATGAGGGTTGGTAGTTCCAAAAATCATATGGATTCCTCATTGATGTCGCCACCTATATATCATCTTCCGGTTTTTTCAGCCGATATGTTAATTGACCGAAAATGGAATACAACAACCATATATGGGCAGGGACTTCAAAGTTAGAGCTTCTGGCTCATATAAAAAGAAGCGCATCGGCGTTCAGCAATGACAGAAGGGTATTCAGCTGCATTCAGCATCGTCGAAATGTAGGTTATGTATCACTGTTTTAAAGCGGCCAATAGACCATCAAGCATACTGTACAGTATGGCTTGATGACTCCGTGAATTTGTTTTTGTAATGGCCGTTGAACAACGCTATACATTATCAAATGCTGGACATGTTGTACAGCATGCTTAATAGTCTACGTGCCGCTTAAAGATTCTACCATGAGAAGTGGTTTGCTTAGGTAAGTGAACTTTTCCCTGTGGAACGTGTTTTTATTCGCAATACATGCTTTCCAAAAGATATCATCCGTTTGTGGTCGATCGTCTGGTGAATCACACAATGCTTTACAAGGAAAATTTGTTAATTGGTCGAACCACCCCAATGTGGAATTAACTTCCAATAGAAATCTTTCCTAACACTTACAATTTGGAGATTTTCAAGTCAAACATCCACAAACACTATCTCCTTCTTCCCATATCATATTTTCCTGATGATATAACTGCATTATAAGGGGCCATCCTGTGTCCATCAAATATCTGAATTTTATTTCGATTGAAGGGAACCCATGAAAAAAGTTTCCTTGTAAGTTTATTTTAGTTTTAGATTTATTAAATGATATTTGAAATTGGAAATTTCCTGCCAACTTTTCCAATCTTCTAATAAAGCAATAAACCTCTTGAAAATTCTTTTGATTAAACTTTTTTTTTGGGGAGGAAAATAGCAAAAAAAAAAGAACGATAAAGTAGCATTCAAATTCAAAACATGTTTGCATATGTCATTTGATGCAAAAAAAAAAGAACTACTTATTTGTTTGTATTTATTTCTATTTATGTACCTAACGCGGGTACTTTAAATTCAAATCCTTTATAAAATACTATTTATTTTGCCACATCTTCAACATCCTTCTAATGATCAAAGACAAAATTCGCAAAACAAATAATAGATAACAACGGCGTACGTAAAAAGAATGAAAATCCTTTCATTTTAAACTCAATAAATATTAGAAAAATGTGACCTTAATTTGTTTAAATAAATGGAAAAAATCAAAATACCATGAAGAAACGACATACGCAACAATACAAAAAAAAAGGATTTTTAAATCTAATTTCAAAAAGTTTGCTGTTTTGAAAATAACAAACCGCCAAACTTGTATACTTCCCCCCGATAAAACACACACACATATACTTATATTTAAATTTACATATGTGAACATGTTTGCATACACATGTCCTTTATCCTGTCTTATTTCCCTTTCCCTTTGTATTGTTTGTTATGGTTAGAATATTATTTGCAAATTAGCCACTACAAAAGTACCTTCCATTTCTTTCTTTGACTTTTTTCTTTTCATGTTTATTTAAACATCATGTACGTGGTTGTCAATATGTTGCTACTTCCCCATCCTTTCCAGGACAAAACCAATAAAGCGTTAAGCCTACCAAAAAACACAATAACTCAACATTTTCTTTAAAACACACACATCACTGCCCTTTTAAAAAGTTTAAATTTTTTTTGCGCAATCAATAGATGAAAATCTTTTACCAGTTTTATTTTAAAGTTTGTTTTTCATTTGACATTTTTTTTTTGTCAAATGCATTTTAAAATTGGCCAAAGGGTGTAATATCATTCTTGATATAGCAAATTTTTTTAAATTTTCTGTATACGTTACAAGCAGTTTTTAGATTTTTTTTTTCTTGACTGGCTGTTAAGAGTTCGTCCTTTATTGACAATTTCTCAAACATCAAATATTTGTAAATGAGATGTTTACGATTTTTGTATACATGATATAAGTTTATTAATCAACTGTTCAAGGAAAAAAGAAATCGCATGCGAATTGAATTTTCAGAGATGTTCCAACGGATACAGGTTGGTTGAAAAGTTCCTGCGCTCGAAATGAAAGAATACTGTTTTTGTTACGAAATATATTTTTTTTTATTCAATATAATCTCCTAGAAGCTCAATACACTTGTTCCAATGATCTTCCAATAATTTTATCCCATCCTTATAATGGTTTTCCGGAAGCTCTGCAAAATAACCGTCTACGGCTGCTATGGCCTCTTCATTCGACGAAAAATGCTTGCCACGAAGGAATTGTTTGAGATTTCTGAAGAGATAGTAGTCACTGGGAGCCAAATCTGGTGAATACGGTGGATGTTCAAGCAATTCGTACTTTAAATCTTTGAATTTAGCCATCGTCAAAACACTTTTGTGAGCAGGTGCATTGTCTTGATGAAAAATGATTTCTTTCTTCTTTAAACCAGGTCTTTTCTTACGAATTTTTTCATTCAGCTGATCCAAAAGGCTGCAATAATATTCAGAGTTGATTGTTTTACCTTTCTGAAGATAATCAATCAACAAAATTCCTTTTGCATCCCAAAAAACTGATGCCATAACCTTCTTTGCTGATCGTTGTGACTTCACCTGCTTTGGAGCTGAACAACCAGCTTCAGTCCACTGTAAACGTTCTTGTTTCAATTAAGGATCATAGTGGTAGATCCAAGTCTCATTCATAGTTATAAAACGACACAAGAAGTTGGTTTTATTTGGCTTAAAACGCTCCGAATTACGCTGAGAAATTTGTTTTCGATCCAGTTTTTGTTGAATTGTTAATGTGTGCGGCACTAACTTTCCAAACAGTTTTTTCATACGTAATTCTTCATGTAAAATATGGAGTACTCGTTCGCCTGAGATGCCTATGGCATTAGCAATTTCACGCTTAGTCAAACTTGAATATTCACTAACCATATTATGTACCTGCTCAATGATTTCTGCTGTGGTTGCAGTTTTTGGTCATCCTTCGCGTGGATCGTCTTTAAGGCTGGTACGACCACGTTTAAATTCACCAGCCCAAAATTCAACGGTGCGTTTTGAAGGTGAGGACTCCTTATACACTTCCAACAATTGTTCATAAATTTCCTTTGCTTTTAAACCCTTTAAAACAAAGAATCTAATGACTGCACGATATTCAATTTTTTTCTATATTAAAAAAAATCAATGACACGTCAACTTCAAATGTCTTGTAAACAAAGAAAGAATTGACAGGATGACTTGCAACTTTGCATGTGTTCTCAGGACAGTTATACCAACTTGAGAAAAAAAAAAGTTTGGAGCTAGCAGTGCCATCTCTTAGTGAGCGCAGGAAATTTTCAACCAACCTGTATTATTCCAATAAATTTGTTGTGGGAAATTATGTCTAAAAAATTGCTGCTGTCGTCGTTGATGCATATTTACGGCTTTTTAAATACATTTTGCATAACTGCGACAACATTTGTGGTGTCACGTGGTAAATTTCGGCTCGAATGTTGTTCTTTAACTTATCCAAGTTGCGAGGCTTCTTCGCGTACACCAACGACTTGAAATATAACTAGAGGATAATCATATCGAAGAATTTGACTAGTCAAGCCAAATCACCCAGACGCGAGATTACAAGCACTGGGAAAGTATCTTTAAAATACGCACTGTGTCTCCAGCAATATGACAAGTGGCCCTATCCTGTTGGAGCCACCCTTCAAATCCAGATCGTCAAATTCCTGTAAGAAAAATTCTATGAGCATGGCTCCATCCATCCATGATCCAATTTGTTGGATCATTTGTTGAGTTCCAAAATCTTACGGCTTAGACGTATTGCAATTCAGTGCGCATAATTTGGGCGTTTTTTCTGAAACATTGATGCAATATAAATTTACCAAAGTTTTGGATTCTGCGCCAAAAGAACTGTTCATTTTTGAGCCCAAGAACGAATCAATTTTGCAATTTTCGAGAGCGTTCTGCATCGACCAAAACAAATGATTGTCAAATGGAGTAAGGTTTGAACTATAGGGTTTTCCAATAAGGACTTGACAAATTTTTTTTTAATAAAACGCAAAGCATTTGAGATATTTGCAAATCTTTATGATCGACTTGAAATACAATCAAAGCATTTATGAATGGAACTCCATTTCGTTCATATGGCCACGTCGGCAGGGGTCGATTCGTTGGACCCAATTTTCGATGACTCGGTCACACATTTCGCGTTCAATGTTGGCTCTGAGTTCTTCCAGTGTCATCGGCTTGTTGACATAGACCAATGAATTGACGTTGCCCCAAAGAAAAAAGTCTAGAGGCGTTAAATTGCACGAACGAAGTGGCCAATTGATTGGTCCTTTTCTTGAGATAACACGATCACCTAACTTACTGTCTGGCCGCATATTAGGGGCGTTTTTCGTTCAAGTCCCCTGTGATAGTCTGGCCCATACATCGGACTAATTAATTGAATAGACTAATAAATTAATGATTTCATTAGCATTGCATTGATATCAATTGAAATGAAATTATTTTCATTACCGTTTTTTTTTAAATAATAATAATTTTTTTAATTGTTTGATTTTATTGATTAATGGTAATGTTTATTTTAATTCCATTGCAATTAATAATTAATTAATCAATTAAAAACAAATAATTAAAAAAAATATTATACTATATTGATACTCTCCGAGAGCAAAATTTTGTCGTCTTGCCCTGTCTCGCTTAGTTTTCAAAATACAAAATGGCGAATACCTCTGAAAATAATCGAGATATCTCAAAACGGACAAAATTATTGCTCTTCTGTGTTATTATACTGCTATAATAAAAATAGGCCAGGTCCGGGAAAGATCACGAGGTATTTTTTTTTTTTCAAAAAGCCTAACATATGTAAAGCAATTTAAACATCCCCCATTTTTTGTAAACAAATGCTTTTTTATCAATTGTAAATAGTTTTTGAGGCATTAGTACGATTCCATTAGCATTAGTAGGACAAATACTACTCCCAGAAATTTTTTTTCGCCGGGCTTCACATACGATTTCTTACACTTTGGGTTGTCGTAATGGATCCATTTTTTAACGACTGTAATGATTCTATGCAAATATGACATCTTTTTATAGCATTCATCCTGCATTTCAGATATGCAAAATCATCTTTCAACGTCTCTCGCCTTCAACACATGTGATACCCATTTTCATTGCTTTTGGATGAATCCTGCTGCTCGCAAACGCTTTGAAATTGCTGATGATATGATTAAAAATCAGTTATAGTGTTGGATCTAATCAAATATTATTATATATTTCTTATATGATACACTTTATTCGCATATCTGATCAGATATAGTGTCAGATCTGTTCATATGTAAAGGATTTTGAAAAATTTGGTGATTTGTGTCTCCAGATTTGAGCAAGTCTAGTCATATGAGATCATATCTGGTTCATATCTCATATCAAGATCGAAGCTATTGAAGCCATTTTTAATGGCACCAAAATAAAAATGTATATAAAAATAAAGGTGTTTTTTTTAATTTCTTATTAAATCTGATGGACATGTAATAATCTCCAGAGCAAATTGTACCGGATTATATACGGTGCGCCAGATCTGTCCAGATTAAATTAGTTTGAGATCTAATTTGACCTGTCACAATTAGATCTAAGGAGATTAGATTTGATGTTTTTCACACGGAAATCATGGACGGTGTTTGTCTTCCGTGTCAAAATTACCTTTTCTGAACCGCACAAACCATCTCTCATGTTGAAATCGATGGAACTTATACAGGATAAAGTGCGGTGAGCAATCGATGTGCTTCAGCTGCACTATTTTTCAAATTGAAGAAGTGAAGCAAAACTTCCCGCAAACGATGCGATAAAGTTTAACATTATCGAAACAAAAAATGTATAGCCATAGGGGCCGATGGATTACTTTACACCTTACTTCATTGATGAATTTTACAGGCGATGAGCCTCAAAGTAACGTATATACCCATTACTTTAGAGGTGATAATGTAAGGGGTTACTTATATGGTTACGAGAATGGGAAAAGTAAAGTGTCTAATAATAGATTTTTAAGAAAGAGGAATTTTTATTAAAAAAAAATTATTACAAATATTTTCTTTAAATTATTTGTAATTAAAAATAATGTGGTCAAGATGGGAACCGAACCAGGGAATTCTGGTTGCCAGCCAAGAACTCTACCCACTGAGCTATCGACGCATTTAGTATTTGATTGCTTTAAACTTAAATGAATTGTTGCGCTTCGTTTTTTCGCTAGTGTAATCAAAACAATATCCTTTTGCTTACAAAAAAAACACAAAGTAATGTATCTAAAAATAGGTTTTTTAAAAATATTTCAATTATTACTTTACATTTATAAATCATATATTACGTAATCAATAATGAGTAACTTATTACTTTATGCTTGCAAATAATGAAAAAGATAACGAGAAATTTATACAAGGTAACGCATGAGAATATCACACCCATTACCAAAGTTTTGCTGAGTTGTTATTTACACTATTTTGTTCAATGAATAAGTGAGAATAAATGGCAGATGTTTACCCTCCAAAAATGCCATATACGTTATTAAAGACGCAAACCATGTGTAAAAGATACGCCATCTGTTATGAATCCCGCATTTTTAAGTTCTAAACCCAATATTTCGCAAATGTCTACTTCACTTTCCAATAGGTTGGGCAATACCCCAACTTGTATGTAAAAATCGGAAAAAAACTCAAAATTCTAAGTTTATACAAAATGAATGAGGTTTAGATGGATTTTATTTTTTTTTTTTTTGTAAATGTCATCATAGTCAGTCATAACTATATTGTATTTCCTTGATTGCATACAAAAAGGAAATAATATTTTTTCTCCAAATAAAAATTGTTTTTTTTTTGCCCACATACTAGTATACATAATCATCTATCAAGTGTCATCTATTACCTTAAAGTCATTTAAGTTTTTATCCCTTATCCATTCATTCATTCATGAAGTCATACATTAACGCTAACGTTCCTTATATCCGTTTTGGTTTTTCCTTTTGAATGGTTTGTGTTATAATTTTAACTTTCACTTTTAGATGTTTTCGTTAAGAAAGTCCTAAAAGAAAGTGTCCCACATAGAAAATATTATAAAAATATTTCATAAGTATGTTGGGAAAGCAATTATAGAAGGAAATGAAAAGCCATAAAAATCCTTTCCTACGGTGATTAGTTAACATATTCTATTTTTTTTTGCGCAAAAAAAAGGAAAAGATTTTTCTATGTATGTTTGTTGTTATTCGAATTTGGGATTGAAAAATCAAAATGTTGTATAATAAAAAGGGGAAATAATTATTTATATGAAATATTATTTATGACAAGAATTTCCTTTATTTTATGTATGGCCGGCCTGAATGTATTTTCGTGTATTCATATTTTTGTAAATAGTCATAAAAATATTTTAATACATAAATACTTATGTTAAGTGTGTGTATTAGGTTCATAAACATAAATAATATTTATAAGTTTTAGTACTTCTAAAATAGTCCAGTTAATTGAGAGTGTGGGAGGGGAGGGAGGTTTATTAACCATAACATCTTAAAATGATTTGTTGATATTTAGTGGACATCATTTTTTGATATTTAGTGGAAATAATAATTATGGTTTGTTTTATGTCTGAACCCAACATTCATTTTATTGTTGTAGCATTTTTAAGAATTTGTCCTAATACCATGTATCGAAAAACTGGTCCCAGGAGATTCGATTTAATGTAACTAGTTCCATAAATCATTTCGTGGATGTAAAGCGTAAGGCTTAACTGACTTAAAAACTTCTGTCAAATATTGTTCATTAGGTAAAAGAACCGAAAAAAATTTTAAACACTGTTTTTTTGGAAAAGAAAATATTGTTGGATTGTTTTTATCGGGATCAGTTCTTTAACTAAAACTAGAACTTGTTCTGGCTCGGATTATTGCCATAACTAAAAAACAGTTTTTAAAAATGGCCAAAGTTAAACAATCTAAAATTATAAATCTCGGCCATTAAAAAAAAACGCTAGTTTTAAAAAAATCGCCAAAATTAAAATATTGACAAATTTTTAGAAATCGCCAAATTAAAAAAAAATTGTCACTAAAATTGCAAAAACTTACAAATCTGAAAACAATTACCGAAACTAAAGAAAATTATCCAAAACTATAAAAAATAACAAAGTTTTAACAAATTAAAAAACGCTGTAATAAGGAAAGATCTTAACCATTAAAAAAATCACTAGAATTGAAAAAATCGCCAAAATTTAAAAATTTTAAGAAATCGCGTAATGTTAAAAAAATTGCAAAATTTAAAAAACTTTAAATTTAAAAAAAAAGAAAAAGGAAAATTATCCAAAACTATAAAAAAATAACTAAATTTTAACAAATTGCCAAAATAAAAAAAAGCTGTAATTAGGAAAGATCTTCACCATTGAAAAATCGCTAGAATTGAAAAAATCGCCAAAATTTAAAAATTTTAAGGAATCGCCTAATTTAAAAAAAATCGCCAGAATTATAAAAAATTTAAAAAATCTTTAAAATTACAAAAAAACGCTGTAATTAGAAAAAATCTCAACAAAAAAAAATTAATTGAAAAAAATCGCCAAACCAATCCGCCTAAACAATTGTCAAAATTATAAAATTTAAAAATTTTAAGAAATCGCGTAATTCTAAAAATTGTCAAATATGAAAAAATCGTCAAATTTTTAAAAATAGTCAAAATTAAAAATTAAAAAAAAAAATCATTTAAAAAAACGGTAAAATTATAAAAAAAATTGTCAAATTCGGTTATTTCTTTTCTTCTGTTATTTTTTACCCATGCAAGTGCCCAAAGTTAGAACATTTATACACCCAGATCGTTGAAACAACTTGATAAACTTGCAGTTAGAAAAAAAAAAAAAATTTGCTAAAATTTCAAATAAATCACTAGATTTAAAAAAAATGTTAATATTAAAAAATCGCTGGATTTGACAGTCGCCAAAATTATAAAGAATTGACAGAAATTAGAAACAATCGGTAGAATTGAAAAATCATCTAAAGAAAAAATTGACAAAATTAAAAAATGCACAAACCGTTACCCAATTAAATTATTTCATTTAATTTTAGAGATACGGCAGATATTCCAAATGAAACATTTTTTTTCTGTGATGCTTAGTAATGTTCCATATTAACGCGAGTCAATTTAGTTGAAATTTTAGACAAATTTGTAGATTATTTTTAAATTTTACAAATTTTTTATAATTTTTATAATTTTTATAATTTTGACAATTTTTTTCTAAATTTGGCAACTTTTTCAATTTTGGCAATTTTTTTTAATTTAAGCTTATTTTTTCCAAATTTAGGGATTCTTGGGTAGTAAACTAGGGGCAAATTTTTCCGCTAACTTAGCCACTAATTTAGTCGCTAATTTAGTCGCTAATTTAGCCACCAATTTAGCCGCTAATTTAGTCGCTAATATAGTAGTTAATTTAGTCGCTTCTTTAGCCACTAATTTAGCCGCTAATTTAGTCGCTAATTTAGCCACTTCTTTAGCCGCTAAATTAGCCACTTAATTAGCCGCCATATTTTTTTAAGGGGAGCAACACACAGGAAATTCTTCCTACTATTCCTATAGGCTGCGCAGAATCTTTGAATACCCTCCAACAAAACCGAAAAAAAAGTTCTCTGCTGTTTTTGATACAAAAAATTTAAAAAATTTTTAAAGTAAAATTATGGGTGAAAAAAATTTTTTGAGGTGAACAAATTTTTTGGTGGAAAAGAATTTTGAGGTGAAAATTTTTTTTTGAGGTGAAAAAAATTTTTTGTGGTGAAAAAATGTTTTGAGGTGAAAATCGACTTAAAATTGCATAAGGATCACGATAATATATACTTTTTGGGGTCTTAGACATGTTACGAACGGAATAAGAAACTGATATATGGTGGAGGGTATAAAAAAATTAATCCGATTCGAACTCACAACCTTCCCATTACAAACCTCTTTTCACTAAAGTGTCATTATTTTTTATATGATCTGCGTTTAGAACATTTTTTTAACAAATGTTTTGTCTTAATGAATACAAAAATTATTATATTAAGCATAATAAAGATAGCAAGATTTTAATTAAAAAAATGCTTTTCTCAAAACATTAAATTAAAAATATTTTTCCCGTTTCTTTTCAGGTATGTGCATATATTATATTTATCAAATTTAAATATATTTTTTTTTAACAAAAAGAAGGTAAGAAAATTTTCCTTTTACAAATAATAACTACACGAATAGAAAAAAGTTCTGTAAAATTTGTTGCTTAAGTTCATTGTGATAGGGACCGGTCACGGGACTGGTCACTTTAACATGGGCTTGTCCTAGGAGGGGGTAAATAGCCCTCTGTGACATGTCAAAGGACTAGTTTTAAAGAACATGTCATGACGGTCACGCGTTAGGTACTTTAGGAAACGGTCCTATTTTCACATATTTTCACTTATCTCGAGACAGGTTATAAATTCCCAAATGACCCCTTTTTTCCCGCAGGTTAAACATTACTTTGGCAGCAACTTTAAAAAGGGAATTGAGAAAAAAAAATTGTATTATTTCTTTATCTAAAAAATTGGCTCTAAGTTTCCTAAAATTGAAAAAGAAAACGCGAAATTTGGAAAAAAAATTATTAGATCAAAAAGTTTGTGCGGAATGCTAAAATTAGCAGATATTTTCTGAAGTCGTTCATCAATCAAACTAGCCGTATGGGGAATCGACTCCCTGCAGAGGTCTTCCCTGAGAATTACAGCGGACAGATTCAAAAAAAAATTATTAGATCAAAAAATTTTAGCGGAATGCTAAAATTAGCAGATATTTTCTGAAGTCGTTCATCAAACAAACTAGCCGTATGGGGAATCGACTCCCTGCAGAGGTCTTCCCTGAGAATTACAGCGGACAGATTCAAATCCAATGTCCAAAAAGGGAGTAGTACCTGTTTCCTCCTCATAACCTATTTTCCTTATATCAAAACAATGTAATGAGTTTTAATTACTAGGTAATTTACACAATAATGATGGCATAACTAATGACATTACCTAGTAATGACAACTCATTACTTTTAACAGCATTTTCAAACATAAAGTATTGTGTTACCTATAAGAGCTTCAATAATAATAATATTTTAAGCCATAAAATATTGATACATTTTTTTTAGGAAATTAATTTTCTGGAGGGAATTAAAAGAAAATGTTTTTTATTTAGAGAATTAAATGAAAGTAATTAAAAGAAACAAATAATTCCTTAGGAAATTAAGCGAAAGGGTTGATTTCTTAAGAAAAATTTAATTCCTTCAGGGAATTAAGCGAAAAATTTATTTTCATAGAGAATTAAGCGAAAAAGTTAATTCCTTCAGGGAATTAAGCAAAAATTAAAAGAATTTAAAAATAATTCATTAACTATGGAATTAATTCCTTAACCATAAGATTCAATTAACTAGATTTGAATTTGGCTCCTTAGTATATGAATTCCTTAGTAAATGAATTCCTTAGTGAATGAATTCCTTAATTATAATTCTAAATAATTTAACTAAGGAATTCATTAATTAATTTCAATGCTTTGGAATGACTCATAGGAATTAATTCATGTTTGTTTCTTCAATGAATTCATTCCTTGAATTAAAAAGTTTAATTAAATTTTAGAGAATTCATTCAAAAAAGGAGTTCTTCGAAGCTCTGATTTGTCTAAGTCATTCTTCTAACGGGAAACATATTACATGATTTTCAGAAAAAATTTAAAATTCAAGCTTCAATATATTTAATTTTTTTTTTTTAACCAATTGACATCTTCTTGATGTTACCAATGAATAAAATTTAAAGCATACTTTACGGATGTCATTAACAGTTTCCGTTTCCTTAGATTTTTGTTTAAAGAAACATTTTAAGATTTTTATATATTCTCCTATATATATACAGTTTAATCAAAAACTATGAGAGTGTATCAAGTTTCATTTAGAATATGAAAAAAAAAAAAACACCATGGTGGTCTTTTTAGTACAGATTAGAATACGAACAAAAGAATCAACGAAGCTTAAATCACCTTTCATATTACTGTACTATAATCAAAATTATACAATTGTTGTCCAACAACACTTTATCAATTTTCAATACCTTGGTAACACCACAGGATATACAATTTTTTTTATATTATTAAAATACGTCATAAAACAGGAAAGCTAATTGTAGGAAAAGTGAAATCATTTGAATATCTTATGACAGACATACGCATATAAAAATAGGATTTAAAGTTAAAATAAAAATATTTAAATATTTTGTTCTATCCACGATGGACGTACGTTATTTAATGCATAAGGCGTCTTTTATTACATTTTTTGTTGTTGTTTTATTGTATTGTATTGGTTGGTGTTGCGTGGCATTTGTAACAAGGACTTTGACTGATTCTCTTACTCGTATATCAATCACATTATTGTCCTGTCGTTCGTTCGTTCTTTTTTTTTCTGGAGTATTGTTTCGGTTGTGATAATGACATGAAATATTTTACGCTTCGACAGACCACTAAGTTTTGTACACAACCGAACGAATTGTACATTGGCAAATTTTCTTTCAATCATACTACAATTTACGTATTGATTCCCCCCAGTGATTTTCCTGCTGTTGTTATTTAAATTTTATTTTTTTTTTATTGTTCTATTCGCGCATACACTTATTTGTATTTTGTGTACATTACATTATTTTCCATTAATCTTAAGTGATATCATGGTGTTTGTTTTTGTTCCACCACTGCCACTTCATTCTGAATTTCATCTTTAAAATTTCAATTGTTTAAGTATTGACTTTATTCTTAATACAGAGTTATGGTTTTCAATAAAAATCATTTATGATTTGTTTTTATTTATATTTTATTTTTATTTCATCAGGGATTTTCTCTATACCTGCTGTTATCATTGTAAAAACAGCGTTATTCGTGTTTAAGGAAAGTAAATGTTTATAATTTTACAATATTTACTAATATTTACTAATTTTATTGTCCAAACATGGATCGTTTTACACTGGAAATGTGAGAGACATTCTGGCTTTTTTCGAAATAGCTTCACGGAATACATTTGAAATCTAGCTCGTGCACACAGAGAACAATTTTGTCAGCTTTCAACCGAAATTTGGTTACTGCGATTAAAATCGGTTAGTACAACGGAATATTGGTCTCCACGATCCAAATTTGGTTAATACAACTGAATTTTGGTTGCAACACCCAAACTATTCAGCAATTACATTTGAATTTAGTTGTGCTAACCGAATTTTTGGTTATCGCAACCAAAATACACTTCAATTCGGTTGGCATTTTATTTTTCTAGTGTAATGTAAACGTTAACTAAGATTAAAGCTTCAAGGTCTTTTTTGAAGCTTTTGAATCGGTGCTTATCAGTGACAGTAAGATCAAGGACGGTATAAAACTCAGGATCTACAAAATGCCAAAGTTTAGCATCGCTGCCTTGATGCCACTTAGCCGTGACCATAAAATTCTTAGCCGACACCATAAGAATCTTGGCATTTTGTACATCCTGACTTTTATACCGTCCTTGGTAGGATGACGAGCTCTTTTAATACTACAATGGGAGGGTTTTTACTAAGAAAAGTGAACTTATCACCAGAGCCCAGATTTTCTTTCGCAACACCGGCTTATCTAGGGGAGGACATGGGTTTCTTGTCGATTGTTCAGTGGACCGCACAGCGCATTACAGGGAAAAATCGTTCATCCGCCGCAATTGCCGTATGTGCAATTGACTACCCGCAGAGGTCTTTCTTCAGAAATACAATGTAGTTATAATGAAGTCTAATGCCCTATTTTCCTGATACCAACACACTGTATTGAATTCATATGGGGCATCCCCTAAGTGTTGGTTTAACGCAAAAAAATTTAATTCAATTTATGCGAAATTCACTAAGACACTCTTCAAAGCCCTGAGCCTGAGCGAGCACAATCCATCTCTGCTTTGTGGGAAACATACCTCTCACACAACACGTCACGGGACAGGGACCGGTCCTCGGACCCGTTCATTTATATGAAACCAAGAAAAAGTCTGATAAATATTATGGGGACTCTGCACCATCGATTTCAAAAATAAAAAAGTGGTTTACTGACTTTCGTTGTTTTCTTACAATCACGTAGGATGCCAAACGTTCTGGACGCCCAGTTGAGGTCTCTACACTAAAAACAATTGAAAAAATTACGATATGGTGTTGGCCGATCGGATATTGAATGTGCGGTAGATTGTGGAAGACAAAGGCATCTCACATGGCTCAGTGGTTTCAATTTTGAAAGATCACTTGGGTATGAGAAAGCTTTCCGCAAGATGGCTGTCGCGTTTGCTCACAATCGACCATCAACGGAATCGTGTGACAGCTTAGTTTCGATGGCAAACATGTAGACTACGAATTGCCCTCTCATTCGCCTTATTCTCCAGATTTAGCTCCCAGTGACTATTTCCTATTTCCAAACCTAAAGAAATTGCTCGGTGTAAAGAGATTTAGCTCCAACGATGAAACTAATGATCAAAAAAATGCCTATTTTATGGACCTCGAAAAATCCTGCTGTTAAACGCAAAGTACTAAAAGTCAGAATTTGCTAAAAATTTAACAGTATCTATTAACAGGTGGTACTTGATGGGAGCAGTGTTGCTTTTCTTAGGAAGTTCGAAAAGTCACGGACTAATTGATCCGCCTCGTAACTACCACGTGCCCGGTTTAAAAGTCATGGCAGGTTCTTTTAGAACATACTTGTGATATGTCGCAGAGTGCAATTGACCTCCTCCTAGGACAAGCCCTATCACGATGAACCGATCATGTGACGTCTCCTGGGATAGGTCCTTTTCCCGTATTTCCCGTAAGGTAACTAAAAACAAAATTAAAAAGTGAAGAAAAATACAAAAATTTTAAAAAGCCCTTAAAAGATTTAAAAAGCACTTAAACGAAAGTTAAAGTTTTCTTGAGCATTTTGGACCCACTTCCCTGATATGTGCTGGACCTGTCCTGTTTTCACCAGTCACTTAGTAAGTTTTTTAAGGTAGGTTTGAGGCTGGTCTTCTTTTCACCGGCAGGACAGATTAGTCCTATTTCACCAGTCACTGGATATGTACTTTCAGACCGGTCCTGTTTGCATCGGTCACCGGACAGGTCAGAGGAAAGCCTTTTTCAGACCTGTCCTATTTGCACCGGTCAAGGGACAGGTTTAAGAGGTCTGTCAGAATCAGAAAAATATTTTCAATAAAAAATTACTACATGCTCATTTTTTTCACGAAAATTTTCTTGACGTAAAACAGCTGATTGTAAGTGTTGTTAAATGGAATAAAACCAACTTCAGCTAGCTTTAATTTTAAAGCAGACTTTATCGATTAAAGTATACTTTTACATGTCTATATAAGGCCTAAAGTTGACATTAGAACTCGTAAAGTATACACTCAGATTATTATGTAGTTAACTGTTTGTAGTTTAATAAAAAAGTTTTCCGTTTCATTTAAAAATAAAGGAACATACATTTATTTTTCAAAGAAATATCTATATTAACTTTTTTATACATTTATTCGAAATAATTTACTATCATTTACCGATTTTTTTCAGTTTCATTTATTTTTTTCATTTTTTTGAAATTTAATAAAATTTTACCCACAAAACGGAAACTTGTGGTTTATTTGTGTCCGTAACAGTTATTACAAATTTAAATTTTGTTTGCTGTCTGTTTCAAAAAAAAAATATTCAAAAAATTTCAATTTGTTTTTTTATTTAAATTGGTTGTATATATACAAAATTTTTCAATACAAATTACAAGAACTTCAGAAACACACATACATACACAAACACATTCACACAAAAAGTCTCTATAGCTTCATATGCATACATACATTTTGTATTGTACGAGTATATTAAAAAAAATTTAAAAACGGAAATAATTTCAAATAAATGAAAAAACATTTATTTTTTAAGGATTGGTAGGTAAAATTTTGACATTTATTTTAACTGATTATATCATTTGTTTCTTACGGATGTGTCAGTTGATTATTCAACATTTAAAAATAAATAACAAATGGTATTTAATTTAAATGAAAGTTAAGTAGACCGGTTTTTAAATGAAATATCATTTCTTTTAAATGATATTTTCAGTTATTTTAACTTACAAACTTTTTTAAGTGTACTTTTTTATTTATGATTACGCGCCATTATTTATAGAAAAATTTAATTTACCTTTTGATATCACACACACAGGAAATATTTATTGGTTCCCTATTGAAATTGATTTACAATTACTTAAATCGGTTGGTGCAACTAAATATTAATATTCACGACACCATTTAGGGATCACATTTAAAAAAAAAAGCAAAATCAAATTACAAGTTTTATTAAAATATTTTGGAATTTTATATTAAAGGGATTTTTATTTTTTGTATAAAATAATGTGTGATAATATGAGATAATTTTTTATAAATTCGGAACTTCTTTAAAAAAAAATACTTCAAAATTAATTAATTGTTATTAAAATTGTTATTAAAAAATACCTTAAAATTTCAAACCAAAACATTATGAAAAATATCCATGCAATTTGAAAAATTTTCTATTACAAAAATATTTCAAAACGTAGGAAAAATATAGAGTTAAAAAAAATGTTTGTTAAATAAAATTAGTCGCCTACAGAATCAATAAAAATTAATAAATTTAGTTTTGAATGTATTTTTCCATTTATTTAATTTTTTTGATAATTATTTATTATAATATTATGATATTTTTTATTGTCCACTTTATCACTTGCACATTCTTGAAACTCACAAATGAAACCATATTTTTTAGTGCATGCATTGTCATTCCACTCCATATTTACATGCCAACCAATTTGGGCACAAAATTCTTCGTTATTATAGAAATCGGGATTTTTAGCATACCAAAAAGTATACGTAAATTCTTCACCCGTTGAAACCCAAGTAAATTGACGAGATTTGCCAATTGCATAACCACCAACCCATAATATAATATTTTTTCCTAAAACAAGAAAGAAATAATTTTGAAAAATAATCAATTTATTAAGATTTTTGAAAGCGAAACAAACCAAAAGCATTTTTAACAATTTTATTAATATCATCCGATTTTATTTTAGAATCAATTGTTAATAAAGTCATGTTCAGGCGGGCACATTTAATTAGGGATTCAAACCAATCGTACTAAATAAATTAATATAATTTAGAAATTATTAAAAATTGTAATGTTTAAATAACAACCTTATATTCATTTTCAATAAAATACACTTTATTTGTAACCGATTTGTACAATTTTTCTTGTGTTATAGAAATTGTTTGATTTATAGTTATAATTAAGTAGAAGACGATAATATTGCAAAAAACGTTCATTATGTTTTAAAATTTAAACAACTATGCATTGCATACTAAAGTTAAAAACTTATTTGTAAATGTTTTTATAGAAAATATTCTAAAACAGCAAATCGATGGTCATAAGTTGACACTGCTAGATATATGTACAATAGACTTTTCCAAATTAGACATTATTATCCTATGTTATGAAATATTATCTATTAACTTATAACCATCGAAATAATTATGCGGTTTTGCTTATCAAAATTTGTGGCTTATCGTTTATTACGTTCATATTGCGTTTTTAAACAGAACTAGAGATGTTGCAATTAGTGTATTCGGCAACTTACGGATACTGAATATTCAGTAAGCGAATACTGAATATTCGGTAACCGAATACTGAATATTTGGTAACAGAATACTCAATATTCAATAACCGACTACTGAATATTTGGTAACCGAATACTGAATGGTAACCGAATACTAAATATTTGTTAACCGAAAACTGAATATTTCGTTACCGAATACTGATATTTGGTAACTGTATACTGAATATCTGGTAAACGACTACTGCATAATTGGTAACCGAATTCTAAATATTTGCTAATCGAATACTGAATAACTGCTAATCGAATACTGAATATTTGGTAGCCGAATACTAGATATATGGTAACTGAAAACAGAATATTTCCTAACCAGATACTGAATATTTGGTAACCGACTACTGAATATTGCGTAAGCGAATACTAAATAGTAACCGAATACAGAATATTTTTTAACCGGATAGTGAATATTTGGTAACCGACTACTGAATATTTAGTAACCTACTAATGAACATTTCGTAACCGAATACTGGACAATCGATAACCGAATACTGAATATTAGGTAAACAAATACTGAATATTCGGTAACCCAATACTGAATTTTCGGTAATCGAATTCCAAAAATTCAATAACCGAACATCTGGAATTCGGTAACCGAATACCGAATACACCGTTCGCCAAAATACCCATACTGCACGCAAAGAAAACATGTGGTTGGGCTGATTATATTCAAAGAGCATCATATTATTAAATACATAGTTTTGACAAAAATATTCTCAATTTTTTTTATTATAATATGATCCTTAAATTATTACTTCATGATCCCTATATTATTATATTTATTATTCTCATAGATAACCATATTTATGATCCTTTTATTATCATAGTAAGGTCCCTTAAGTATTCTCCCAGCATTCTGTTGAACTGGATTAAATAAATATTCATGTTTTGTTATATTCAAAATATTACATATGTGTATTTATTGAATCACTAATTTAAATAAAATTATCTTTAAAATAATTTTAGTAATCAAATCGTCACTGTACTGACAAAATAAGCTGTTTTGTTAAGAAGCTTAATGAAATTTGTTAAATTAACAATAAAATTAATTGTATTTACAAATTGTTCAAAACCCAATAAACTTTGTTAATATTACAAACTTTTAATTCAAATGTCACCAACAACTAGAAGATATTTTTCTGTATAGATCGACAATTTGTTTAAAATTACACGACAGCTCTATATTTAGAACAAACAAATCTGACCAATCAGTTGAAAAAAATTGAGTCAATATAAAATTCAAAATTTATAAAATGTTTGAGAAATAAGGGTCAGGCTGAGTCACTTTATATTTACGCAATATGAAGAAAAGTTTAACATTATGTGACCTAACTTGTTCTAAGTAGAATTGTTTGATGTAAGAACATCTCGCATTAGATACAAATCCCGCGCAAAGGTTGTAAAATAAATTATTTTTCCTCTAAACCTGTTTTACAATTGGTCACCCTAAAACTAAAGCTGAAGTTGATATTACAAAGAAGGTATCGGATATACTCAGTGAAAAAGTTTTATCATATGTATTTATTATAAAGCTGTTGCATAAAAGTGAAAACAATATGTTGAAGTTTT
>OX456523.1:37442414-37524914 GCA_949748255.1 Eustalomyia histrio | reverse complement strand
ATTCCAAAGATTAAAATAAAAAGAAAAAATTATTCATATCAGTTAAAAATCAATATCTGAATGTCTTTGCCTATGTCTTTTAGATGTGTTTTGATTTCAAGGTCCTTCACACCAAAAAAAATAAAAAATTAACTAGAATTTAGAAAAATTAATTTATTTGGAGGAAAAATTTAAATGAGAATGGCCCAGACACTTTTTACCAAAATTTAATCAAATTTTCCTTGAAATTCAGAAACAAATTTTACTTAAAATTTGGTCAAAAGGGACGGCTTCTGTGGCTAAGGAACATGGGGGGGGGTCCTTTGTCTTCTTAAATTAACTAATTTATGGAAATTGTTGCAAAAATACAAAACATCACAGATACATTTTTTTGTTATTATTGGAAAATGGAAAAGGGCATAATTTCCTCTTAATTAGTTCATATATCATTGTAAATTTTAAAAAAATTTTTATTTTATTTAAAAACTAGGACTTAACTCCTTTAAAATAAGAAAATATTTTCTTTAATAACATCAAAATTAAAGCAATTCTTTTAAATGAAGATTATCCTTAAATTTAAAAAAAAATTTCCAATAAATATGAAACTGTTTCTGTGGTAAAGTACTTTCGGAGGACTTCCGCTTTGTGAGGACACTGCTTTTAAAGATCTTTTTGCTATACATTTTTGCTATACATTTTTATCTGTAAATTAAATTGAATTGTACTAAATTCATGTATTTAAAATATAAATTAAATTACATTAGCAAAAGTGTAAACAAATTAAAAAAATCTACTGCAGGATATCTTGAAACGTAATAAATTGTGTCAGTCAGATACTTTTCATAGTTAATTAATAGTTCTCCTCGAGAGAACTACAAAAGGGACGTCCTAAGTGACACACGGCTTCTGTGTCTAAGGAGCATGGGGGGGGGGGTCCTTTGTCTTCTTAAATTAACTAATTTATGGAAATTGTTGCAAATATACAAAATATCACAGTTACATTTTTTTTTTGTTATTATTGGAAAATGGAAAAAGGGCATAAGTTTATTTTATGGCTTTTTAATCTTAAACTTTTGTTTTTACTTTTTTTTTTAATAGGCGCAACGTTAATTATAGGAAAGCCATTAGGCTGTAATGTATAAAATGTGCTTGCGATATTTGGTATTAATTTTGCCAACAAAATTTTAAAATATATTTTAAGCTACTTTAAGTTCAATATTTAAGACTGTTAGGATTAGAAATAGGCACGATCACGAACCAAAAATTACAATCATGCACTATAATTTTTCTTTAATTGATATTAATTTGTTTCCTGAAATAATATTTTTTTCTTTAAATTTAGGAAAATTAACTAGTTTGTTTTTAATTTATTATGCATTTTATTATTATTATATTGCATTTTTGAAGAAAACATTGAAAATATTTTAAACGTTTTCCCACAAAAATTAAATTTTTCTTCGATTTAAGAAAAAGTTACTGAAGTTTTTTTAAATTTTTCTGAAGAAATTTTTAGAAAAAAAAAAATCCTATACCTAAGTTTATTATTTTAGAAAACTTTTAATTAAAAAAAATGTATTATTAAAATTTTTAAAATTTATCTAAACTAAGTTGAATGAAAAATTTTGCCTAGAAATAGTTCTTTAGTTTCTTAAATCAAATAAATTTTTATTATTACATTGTAACGTGACGTTACAAATAACTTACTTATTCATATACGTAATACAGTTACTGATGCCCATAACCAACATTCTATTCTAGTAATTCTCATTCAGTTGGTAAAATTTATTATACATAGTGTCAAAGTTTAGAGGCAAAAAGGGAGAATCCAGCTGGAGTTCGAGTATACTTCGTCTAGCAGCCGAAGTATAGCTTGTAAGCCAACCATCTACCGATTATTCTCGTGAGTCACGTCGACATAATAAACGTAGTTAAAACCGATTTACCCGACTCACCTGCCGATTATTCTCGTGAGTTGCACAGAGTTATTAACCAATCATAGCTAGAACCTTTCCCCGATCTTACCTGACTAACCTGCCGATTATTCTCGTGATTTATTTAGAAATATTTCCTTACCGTAGTTAAAACCCTTTACCAGATACTACGACTCACCTGCCTATTATACTCGTGAGTTAGTAAGGACCATTTACAAAACTTTTTCGTTCGCATTTCACTCACCTTCGGGTTACTTCAGACCCTTGTAGTACTCCGACCTAGGGAATAGTTTCGCTATAACCCTTACAGCGACTTGTCTATGCCATAAACCGCTATCCGTTCTCGTCACATACGGAAGCGATTATACTAATCATTAAAGGAAGCCGACCTTTAATAGACCCAACCAACCCTGAGTTTTCCCTGGCTGGAAAACAAAACTGCATTACAACTTAGGAAAAAATTTATAACTTTTCGTTTTCAATAGCCTGAACTAATTTTTAGAAAACAATTCTTAAAAATTAAAAAGTGGTAGACTTTAAAAACTGAATTTAGAAATGGCTTTCTAAAATTTAGTTCATTTTACTACTCTCTGAAAAAAATGTGAAGATACATTAAGTTCAAGAAACTTTCTCATTTTAAGTTACACATTTTTTAAACTAAATGGAAGTAAATAATGTTCCAATTTTTTTTTTTTTTGAACTAAACTTAGTTTTGTTATATTTAAGTATACAAATATTTGAACTATTTCTGAGTATATAAACTATTTTGTTTTTACTCAAACATAGGAATTTTCAATTTTGAGAAAATTTTTCGAAGTTTTAATAAAATTTAATTTAAATTGAGGAAAATTTTTAAACTATTTTCAAGGAAATTTTTGATTAATTTTTAGTACATGTCTTTTTTTTTGAGTGCTTATAAGGGGCAGACAGAAATTAAGACAACAGTGAACATAATGTGAATAATTTTGGCAAAATCTTATCAAAACTAATGAGTTTTAAATAAATAAGTTTTCATTAAAATTATTTAAAAATATTAAAAACTTCAAAATAAATATAAAATAAATAAATATAAAAATTTTAACATTGTGAGCTTGAAGTTTAAATGAAACAAATAAATCAAAATAACAAATAGAAAATGGTATAACATATGATCATTAATGGAAAAATATATGACATAACATACAATTCCATGTATGATTCCATTTATTCCCAAAAATGTGTATTTTTAGCATGTATAGATAAATATATGCGTCCATAAATATCATATACTTTCATATATGATTCATATACGTACATATACGTACATATATGTAACATATATGCATACTATGTTATATTAAACAATATGTGAGAGTATATGAGAATATATTTTTATTTTTTAATGGGAATGTAAACAATTTTAATGTTCTTTCTATATATTAAATAACAACATTATATTCATTTTCAATATAATACACTCGAAGTGTTTATGCGGTTTGCTTATCAAAATTTGTGTCTTATCGTGGTTGCGTTTTTAAACATAACAAGAGTTGTTACGAATAGCGTATTTAGCAACTTACGAAAATTGAATACCCAGTAACCAAATACTGAATATTCGGTAGCCGAATACTAAATATTCGGTAAACTAATACTAAATTTTCGTTGACCGAATACTAAATATTCAGTAACCGACTACTGAATACTTGGTAACCGAATACTTAATATTTGGTAACCGAATACTGAATATTTGGTTGCCGAATACTAGATATATGGTAACCGAAAACAAAATATTTCGTAACCGGATACTGAATATTTGGTAACCGACTACTGAATATTTAGTAACCGAATACAGAATATTTCGTAACCGGATACTGAATATTTGGTAACCGACTACTGAATATTTAGTAACCGGCTAATGAACATTTCGTAACCGAATACTTAATAATCGGTAACCCAATACTGAATATTAGGAAAACGAATACTCAATATTCGCTAAACGAATACTGAATATTCGGTAAACGAATACCGAATTTTCGATAACCGAATACTGAATATTTAGTAACCGGATACTGAATATTTGGTAACCGACTACTAAATATTTAGTAACCGACTAATGAATATTTCGTAACCGAATACTTTATAATCGGTAACCGAATACTGAATATTCGGTTAACGAATACTGAATTTTCGGTAGACGAATACTGAATGTTCAGTAACCGGATATCGAATATTCGGTAAACGAATATTGAATATTCGTTAAACGAATGTTGAATATTCGTTAAACGAACACTGGATATTCGGTAAACGAATACTGAATTCTCGGTGACCAAATACTGAATATTCAGTAACCGGACATCGAATATTCGGTTACCGAATACCGAATACACCGTCCATTAAAACTTTGGTTGCAACCACAAGAAAATCCAAAATATATTGATAGAAGGGCAAAAATAAATTACCAATTACGGTTAACATCTACGTATACTCATCTTCGGTTTAAACTTTACACTACCCCAGCAAACATGGCAATACGAAGAAGATTCCCCAATCGTATTGCCTGGAAAAAAATTATATTGCGGCAATAATCGCCTTCGTATTTGTTGAATTATCATCTGGATGATAAAAATATGATATAGCCTCATAACCACCCAGAAGATAAATACACAATTATTTTATTTATTTTTTATAAACTTTGTTACACGGCATTCGCACAATTTATTATTGTTAATTATCCGTATGTCCGTTGATAAAATGTCGCTAATTCCTATTATTTCCAAATTTTTTCCAAATGACACTCAATTTTAATTTTTTTTTAGTTTATTTTCTAAGGGTTATTAAAAAATATCTTCCAGCTGATAAAAATATGATATGTTTACAATACTACTTTGATAATTTTTTAATGGTGATTAAATGTAGATATTTCCGTAATATCTTGACGATATTTCTTCCAAATGTTCAACAAGATTTATTAAGTAGAGTTAGTTAAAGTAGAGTTGAGTTGAAAACCGTAATATGTGATTTACATTGTTCTAAGTAGCATTTTTTAATGTAAAAACTTCTCGCATTAGATACATATCCCGGGCACTGGTTGTAAAATAAATTATTTTTCCTCTGAACCTGTTCTAAAATTGGTTGGTTACCCTAAAACTGAAGCTGAAGTTGATATTACAAAGAAGGTATCGAATATACTCAGTGAAAAAGCTTTCTCATATATATTTATGATAAAGCTGTTGCATAAAAATGAAAACAATATGATGAAGTTTTTTTTTTAATTTTTATTTGTGTTTTTATGAGATTATTTAAGTAAATAAAAATTTAAACTTAATGGGCACTACGAATAATGTTTTGCAACCGAAATTGATAAAGATTAATCAATTTCGGTTGAAACTCTTCAATCATACTTATTATAAACTTGATGAAGAATTTATAACAAATGATTTATGAAACAGTTTTATCATTATAGCGAAACTTATTTTTATATGTAAATCTTGTACATTATTTGATCTATCTGTTTTAATTATATATTTAAATTTTTTTTTATCAGGCTCAAGATCATAATTTTTAATGTTACTAACGAATAGTAAACACTAATTTATTTTATTAAATGGAAAAAATTGTAAGGATCAGCGCTAGAGGGAGTGCACACTTTCGACCCGAACGACCAGGTCATCTTCAGCCTCCTTCTAGCGCTGATCCTTACAATTTTTTCCATTTAATAAAATAAATTAGTGTTTACTATTCGTTAGTAACATTAAAAATTATGATCTTGAGCCTGATAAAAAAAAAAATTATAAAAAGAAACTTATTTTTTTGAGTGTAATCTTCGCTCTGATGTTTTTGAATAGGTTGCAGAGAACAGAAAAGTAAAAGTAGATTTAAGTTTTAACTACCCAATCGCACTTTTAGGAATTAAAATTAAATTTATCAAATACAAATTTGTATCAAGTTGACTTTTGAAATGTAGCCATGAAATTAACAATTTAGTGGTTAAAAATTTAATCTAAACAAATGTTTAAAAATTCTAACGACCGCAAAATTTTGCAAATTTTGCCTAAAGATTAATAATAGTGATAAATAGGGTTAGGAAGTTCATATAAAATAAATAATAGCTGGAGAACAACATTAACAAAATATCTTTTCGAAACAACAAATATGCAACAAAATGGTATCGATTTGTTAAAGCATATTTTGCTATAAATGCATTTTATTACACAGACCATGCCCACACGCGTATTGCGTGAAATTTATAGTTCGACTGCATGCTATGAACGCAAATGAACATGCCTGGACCCGATTTTGGGTCCATATTGTGGAGACAGGATTAAAAAAATATTTAACCGGATTTGGATTCGGGAATCCCCATCAACCTCATCCACCAAAATTCAGCATCAACTTCAGCAAAACGTGTTGTGGCCGGTATTGGCTTAACTTTATAACCATAACTCACGGCAATTTTCAATTTTTACACCACTTTTTAGGATAAACAAAACAAAAAAGAATTATATTCGGTTTACCGAATTTTTTCTTATACCCTCCACAGTATATCTCAGAGTATATACATATATAGAAATATTAAAAATAAAAAATAAGAAAACATTATTGGGGTGAAAAACAAATTTTAAAGAGAACAGTAATGTCGATGTGAAAAAATTCATTGTGGTGAAAAAAAAATTTTTTGAGGTGAAAAAATGATTAGTGGAAAAAAAACATTTTGAGGTGAAAAAAATGGAAGCCTACTAAAATAAATATCGTTTACATGTAGGAGTCTGATGAAAAGTATGACAATATTTTCACCTAAAATACCGTTAGCGAAATAACTGACCGAAGCGAATAAAATGCGTTACACTTAAGATATCGTTACCGAAATAACTTAAAACAACGTTACCTTTACCGATAACCGTATCATTTCAGTTACCAACCATGGTTCTAAATGCATGAACTTCCTGGCCCTAGTGATAAAAGAAAATATACATTTTTAGCAACAGGGAACCCCTCATTTACGCCGTTAACGAATTGAATTTTAGTGTCTATGGAGTTTTTGAATTACGAGAAATAAATACCAATATAGTTCCCAAATTATTCTTAACTTACATTTACAATATTAAATAAGGCAGAATAACAACGCGAAAAACGAGTGTTACCTGTAATAACATACATACATAATAGGCTCATATTAAAAACAAAATTGTTCTTGTGGAATTTTACTTCTACAAGTGAATCATTCGATTGCCAACATATTCGATTGTCGCAACGAGTCTCTCCACAAATTTGCTAAAAGTTTCAACAATTTTTTTTATAATCTGGTTGACATTTAACTTGAAAAAATTCGACGATAATCGTGTACATTTTCATGGAATCTCCAGCTAATTTTCACATTAACTTATTGCCATGAGTGTATACAAGTTGGATATAAAAACAGCTACAGAGGATTTAAAGTTATTAGTTTTTAGTCGAGATGAAGAAATATAACAACCATTTCTTTGCGTTTGCAATTTTTTTAATGTTAAAAATTTATCAAATATCTTCTGATGGAAAAATATATACATCAGCCAATCATAAAGTGTATTTTATTGAAAATGAACAAAAGGTGGGATATAAGTTAAAATAAATAAATAAATAAATAAATAAATAAATAAATTAAAATAAATAAATAAATAAATAAATAAATAAATAAATAAATAAATAAAAAAATAAATTAATAAATAAATAAATAAATAAATAAATAAAATAAATAAAATAAATCAATAAATACACAGAGAAAACAGATTCATTATGGCAACTGAATTCCTTGCCAACTGAATGATTTAGTTGCAGCAACTGAATTATTTGGTTGTGGTAATCAAATGTATTCCTGGCACAATTGAAATATTTTGCTTTAATCGAAATTCTGTTGTATTAAAAGAATTTTTGTTGTGTTAACCGAATTTCTGTTACAACAAACAAATATATCGGTGGCTCCAACCAAACCGTTGGGCGGGCAAAAATTTTGGTTGTCACAATGAATCTGTTTTCCCTGTGTTCAGTAAATCTGTAGGTGCATAACGATGGCTTAATCTAGGCGCTAACTCGTTTTTTTAGTCCTAAAAATTATAAAATATCCTCAAATGCTTATTTTCATGTCTGTCGTGCTAAATTATTACATTCAAAAGTCGATTTAATTAATTTTTCTCTCTTATTTATGAAGAAAGAAAAATCAAGTAGAGTCCTTTCTATATTAAGTCATCGATAAACCGAAGGCATTAGAGGAGAAGTAATTAATATAGTTCTAGGTGGTACTTTAAAACCCCCTCTTAGCGTTTAAAATTTTGAATCGTTTTGTGCATTCAAAAGGCCTTAATTATGTTTATTTGTTTTTTAAATAGTATTCTTGGTATGATGCTTTACAAAAATGCGTGTATCTAAATATGTCTCTGGCAACAATTGATACGAAAGTAAAATCTGACGATATAAATGAACTGGTACAAAAAAGTTTTGGTGATGTTGTACGTTTGTGGATTGGTGGCGCTGCTGTTGGTGAATATACAAATAGTTTTATATGGATTTCTACTGGTAAACAATTTTCCTACACTCATTGGTATAATGGAACTCCTGATTTGTCGGCAAACAATAGATACTGCATTCAAATTGGTTGGGATGATAATATGGCATGGAATGCTAAAAATTGCCGTGAAAAGTTTGGTTTTATATGTGAATATAGTCGGCAGTATGAAAAGCAACTGGAATTGCAACAGGAATTGAAAAAGCAAGAGCATATTCAAGAAGAATTTAAATTAAAAATGCTTAAAGTGCAACAAGATTTGCAAATAGAAAGTCAAAATAGACTGCAACTGCAAGAAGAATTAAAACAGGAAAAGCAAAAGAAGCAACAACAATTGCAGCAGGAGCATAATGAGCAACAAGACAAAATGCAATTCGAAAAACAAATGCATGATGACCAAAGACATGAATTACTAACACAAAATCAGCAACAAGAGCAACTGAAACAGGATGTGCAAAAACAACTGCAGCAATTACAACTACAACAAATTCAACAAAGTATGCTGTTGCAAACGGAAATGCTAAAGCAACAACAAACTTTGCTGCATTTATTGGAAAACCAATATGAGTTGCAACAAAAATTCTACGAAGAATTACAGCAACATAATCAGCAGCTAGAAGTGCTCAATAAGAATGGAAATAATGGAAAATATCGCGATATTAAAATATATTGAATATTTTCAAAATTAATTAAATTTTTGTGCAAGATTAGTGTTGTAGCTTGTAAGGTTTTATTCCAAAGATTAAAATAAAATAGAAATATACATTTCACATTCAAAAACTTTTTTCACCAAAACATTTTTTTTACTTCGACAAAAAAAATTGTGTAAAATTTCCATTTTTTATTCTAATATTAAGAAAATATCAATCGGGTTAATAAAGTGTAATTTTTTTGCTATTAAGTTTTTCAGCGTGAATTGTTTCATGTAAAAAAAACTATTCTTGAAATTTGGCAATGCCAAAAATGCTCAGTAAGATTTGCCATTTCACCATTAACAGACTAATAAACAAACAACGCTTGCAAATCATTGAAGTTTATTATCAAAATTCGTGTGTGTGTAAGAAATGTGTTTCTATCAAAAAATTTTCTTCGGCGACAAAGCTCATTTTTGTCTTAACAAATAGAATTGCCGAATTTGGTGTGAACAGCAGCCAGAGGCAATTCAAGAGCTGCCCTGAAAGATGTGCTGTTTGGACCATACTTCTTTAAGAACGATGAAAATCGCAGCGTTACAGTCAATAGAGCAATTAGTGCGATTTGACTCCACTAGACTATTTTTTGTGGGCATAGTGAAGTCTCTCGTGTACAGGGGAAGCTAACCCATATAAATTTGGATATTATTTCACTGGGAGTAGCAAAAGGATTTTTTTTTTTGAAAAATAGAACATATTTTTCTATCACCTCGCTCAGGAGTTTTTCGGGGACGTTTGCCAAACTGCATTATGGATACCTATTTTGGCGACTTATACTTTGTTAAGTTTTAATACACTCACATTTTTTTACTAAGACTTTTTAAAATTGATGCAGCTTGCTTTCAATTTCTCTTTCAAGTTGAGTGTTTCAATTTACTTTCAAGATAGTAGCTGATTGCAGTTCTTTTGAACTATTTTTCGTTTTTCTTTTTTTCTTTTCTCGACGATGATATCTTGAAAATTGCTTTCAAGTTGCATGCAGCCTACGTCGCAGCTTATGTTTTGCACAGCACTGTATATGCATCTATTGTACATATGCTTAACATTTGTCACGTAGAGACAAATGTAGTTGAACATGATTAGGATTTCGAAATTATCAAATTCTTACTAATCATATTATGATCACTGAGAACTATGTTTTATTATCACTTAGATTAGATTGAAAAAGAGGAATCGGAAGTGAAGACACTCTCCACAACCTACACGAGAAAGTCGGCTCGTTCTTCTATTTCATGTAGTATTAAATTTTACTGAGGATCGCTATTTCTTTCCGGCTTGCGACCGGCTAACTTCAGTGAAAACAAGATTTCTTAAGAAAACCTTTAGCTTACTTAATTATCAAGGAAGTCGCAAAAAAGGCAGGAAGTTATCATCACTAAGGATCATGTTATGATCACTAGGATCATAATATAATCACTAGGATCATAATATGAACACTAGGATTATAATATGATCACTAGGATCATAATATGATCACTTCAATCATAACATTATACTGCAAATTACCATATCGTATTATGTAACTTTATTATCATAACCTTGGCACAATCAAAAACCCAAAAATGTATGATTGCCCTAACAATGTTTTTTTGTGTGTTATATAAAAGCACTGGCAAAGCGTTGGCTTAGACCACTATGCCAGCGTTTGCCAAATGTGTCTAGTACTACCCAGTCAAGGATACAGTTTTCAATTCACTGGTAGCCAGAAAGTTTTGAGTTCGAGTCCGGTTACAGGCATCCTTTTTTTTTGTTCGTGTAAAAGAATTTTTAAACCAATTTTTTCCCCACCATTGACAAGTTGGAACTAACTTGACAAACTTTAAGCCAGTGTCGTATCCCGACATGACGCAAAAATCTATTTTTAGACCACCTTACAATTTGTTTTGCCCACATTGAACGAATTGAAAGGTATATTTTAGTTGTGGCAACCTCAAAATTTGGTTAGTACAATCAAATTAAAATGGGATTGCTGAATATTTTTGTTGTGTCAACTAAGATTTAGTTGTGTTAACCGAATTTTGTTGTGAAAATCAATATTCAGTTGTACCAGCCGATTTCATTTGGAAATCGACCAAATTTATTTCTATTTCTGGAAAAGAACTTTTTGCAAAAACTTGCACCTCCTGTTAAAGTGTCTTGCCAGCTCTTTCCTGTTTGGATTTTTCTAACTTGGAAATTATTTTGATTTCTTTTAATTTTGTAGTTTTTTAACAGGGAAAGTAATTTAAAAAAAATGTTAACCCGTTTACAAAATTTTAGTTAATTTATTGGCTAAGTTTCATTACTATAAGACTTTAAATTAAAAAAAAAAAGTCTGCGAAATTTACAGAAAAGTTTACTAATTTTAAGCTATAAGACCGTTTAGATAATTTTAGCAAAATGTGTCCGTAATTTTAAGTAAAGTGAAAATAGTAGAAAAAAATAATAAACGTCATTAAAATTTAGTAAAATTTTTGTTAAGGCAAATCGATGTGCTTAAAACAGACAACTTTATTTTACTAAGTAATCGTTATTATATATTATTTTTTTTTTTAAATTCAAATTAATTTTAAATATCCTTTGATTTTTTGTTTATATATAAGATTATAAAAAAATATTTAGCATAAAAAAAATATTTACTATTAATTAAAAAAATTGTTGCTAATTTAAGCAACTGTGTTTCAAATAATTCATAACTAAAATTGGAATTTGTAAATAGAAAAGAAAGAATTTTTAGTAAAAAACTGTTTTGTATTAAAAGTTAGTACAAAAATTGAAGTGTTTTACTACTTTTTATAGCCTCCACCGTATTTGATGAGGATATATATCAGTTTGTCATTCCGTTTGTAACATGTCGAAACATAGGTTTAAGACCCCATAAAATACATATAAAGGGTGGTTAAATTTTAGGAGCCGATGTTGATTTTGAATAAAACTCAAATTATTTAGGAATTTATTGACATTTCTTTTTATTATGATAATATGGTTCAATTATGTATGGAACAAAATATCGGCCAAATTGCCGCCGCGACCTCGGATGGTCCAAATTTTCGATGACGCTGAGGCATAATTGAGGTTATATGCCGTTAATGTGCAGAATTATCTCATCCTTTAGCTCTTGAATTGTTGCTGGCTTATCGACGTACACCTTTTCTTTCAAATAATCCCAAAGAAAGAAGTTCAACGGTGTCAAATCACATGATCTTGGCGGCCAATTGACTTCTCCAACACGTGAGATACCACGGCCATTGAATTTGTCGCGCAAAAGAGCCATAAAAAGTTCGTTATCCTCTCACGATAGCGAACACCATTCACAGTAACTGTCTGACCGGCCTCATTTTAGACAAAATTCGGCCCGATGATGCCGCCAGCCCATAAACCGCACCAAACAGTCACTCTTTGTGGGTGCATTGGTTTTTCGACAATCACTCTTGGATTATCATTCGCTCAAATGCGGCAATTTTGCTTATTGACGAATCCACTGAAGTGGAAATGTGCCTCCTCACTGAAGATGATTTTCTTGGAAAATTGATCATCCACTGTCGCCATTTCTTGCCAAGAGGCTTTAGTTCTTAAGTCAATTGCACCTTGTATGCGTGTAAATGCAAGTCTATGCATAATGTTCATCAACGACGAGTGTGAGAGGTGCAATTGTTGGGCACGAAGACGAGTTGAGGTGGACGGCTCTTCAGCCACACTATCGCGAACAGCAGCAATATTTTCTGCAGTCCTGGTGTTTTCACATCTCCTACAGACCCGGTTTACTCCAAATTTTGCACAATTTTTCCGATTGTACGCACATTTGGACGATTAAATTAAACACGTTCATAATAAGCCTGAATAACTTTAACGCGTTGCTCGATAGTGTATCTTTCCATGGTTCAAATTGAGTAAGTCTGAAATTGAAAAATTTCAAATGAAATGCAGAAAAAAACTTGACGTTTAGGTGTGGTTCACATTCAACATCGGCCCTTAAAATTTAACTACCCTTTATTATATTCGCGATCCTTATGAAATTTTAAGCCGATCTAGCGATGCCCGTCTCTCTGTCTGTTGAAATATTGATCACGGCGCATATTTTTACCTAGATTAATGTACATCCTCCCGAGCAGATTGGTATTGAAAATAAGCAAAATCGGTCCAGCGGTTAAAAATTTATGAGTGAAAAAATGTGGTTACCTCTAAATTTTTTATACAAATTTAAGAATAATTTTATAGTAGCGACTGGTAAGTTAAAAATTTTATCTTGTTTTTAATCAGTGCCTTAGAATTAAATAATATTGTATATCCACCTGAAAAGTTTTTTTTTCACCACAAAAATTTTTTTTCCGTTTTTTCACCACAATCAATTTTTTTTCACCTCAAAAATTTTTTTCACCTCAAAATTTTTTTCCAACCACAAAATTTGTTTTCAAATCCAAAAAAGTTTTTCACCTCAAACAATTTTTTTCACCTCCATAATTTCACTTCTAAAGTTTTTTACATTATTAGTACCAAAAACATTTTGTTTTAGACATTGGTGTAGGGTATTCAAAGACTCGGCACAGACGAAATTTTCTACTTAACTTTTCTTAAATATTCAGTTGGCAAGAAATTCGGTTGTCACAAGGAATGTGTTTTCTCTGTGTAGCATTATTGCCGATAAATACTAAATAATTTCCGAACCAGTAAAATATTCCCATCTCTGTATCAACTGATTTATGACGACACATTTTAAGTTTATGATACCTTCAAAATTAACATAAAAAACATATAAAAATCATTGTTGCGATTTTATAAGTTTTGGAAAAAAAAAACAAACCAAAGTAAATTAAGTAATAAAATGCATAAGGATACCATAAAGGAAATAAAGGATCCTTTTCTAAAGAAAACAATAGTGTAAATGTGTAAATTACACATACACTTAAAATGACATTTTATGACAAAAAAAAACTTTTTGCAAATGTTTAGAATATTTTATGATACATTTTCGAATAAAATTGAAAAATTATTTAAATTTTTTTACAATAGTTTAAAAAAAGGACTTTAAAACTAAATCAAGTAGAGAGTATAGAAAATAATATCGCATATGTAATTTAATGTATGTTTATATGAATCTAATGTGATTTATTACCATAATTTCAAGATGAAAAACGTGCTGGATTTAGAGAAAATTATACTGAATGAAAAAATGTTGATATCATATTCAACCCCCCCTTCTACTTGCATGTTTTATTTTTTTTTTTTTTTGCAGAAAAGCCAATTGATTTACTTTGATTTTGCATTTTAAATTGACGCGATTATATTTCCACTGTAAGTACGTATTTCGAGGGTTGTATCTTATATATATTGAAGATTTTGAAAATCAAAACCAATTTTCAAACATAATTCCTGTGTATTTATATAAACAACAACATTAACTATAGAAGTAGCTTCGGTCTCGTCGTATCAGTTACATACGTTGGCAATTTTTCATAAATATATAGATCAACAAGGACCTTAATAGTAATAATGGCAATTGGAAAATGTATTTATGTAGGGAAACGCAAGGGTAGTGAAAGTGAGTTATTGTTTTCCTTTTTTTATGTTTGCAATTTCTATTCACACAAAAAAAAATGTCAATTGCAATTTAAAATGAAGTGCTGTTTTTTTTAAATATACGAAGAGTTAATCATTGAAGCGAACCTTACGGACTAACAAAAAAAAAAAAAAAACATAAACCACAATAAAATTTGCGGTAAAAAAACTAAACAGAGACGTTACTTTCAGGGGGTACCATATAAATAAAATCTAAAATCTTTAAAAAGATCAATATATTAAAGTTTTTGTTGCAGCTTTTGTAAAGAAATTTCTTTTGTAGAATGACTTGAGTCAATTTGCCTATGACGGGACGGTCATAGGTCGCAAATGTAAAAATAATAGGATGAAATTAGAATCATAAATATCTATTGGTTCAACGATGAACCCTGTTGAAAATTGGCAAATTTTTTTTAATCGATCTCCAACTACATTAATTCTACAACAAGTTTCACTAGAACCGATTCCTTGAAACTTAAATGTAAGCAATAACCGAAGGAGTAATAATTATAGAAATAGTTCCAGAACTGGTTCTACGGGAACCGCTTCTTATTTGGAGCTATAGAAGCAGTTGTTTCTAGGACAATTTAAACAAAAATCATAACCTCACGGTGTTCTGCAGACTGGATCAAAACAATGCGGCAATCAGAGCCACATCGCAAAATACAAGTATCCCCTTCCGATACCAAATCGTAGTAATTTTTATTTTTTGAAACAGAAGCAACACTCAGGAAATTCTTTCTACTTACTAATGTGTTGCTTTCTTTGAAAAGGGGATAGAGGAGAGATGTAAGATGGTGCAAGATAAAGCGCTTCGAATATAGCAACATTGTAATTGCGCGAGATGATAAGTCTTAGAACAGTTGTTGCTCGCCATCTAAAGAAGAGTTGGCGAAAATTGTTGCAGCTTTTTCGTTCATAGCCCTGTTATGTTATTTTTACTTCGGTAGGGTTAAGTGCTATGGGAACAGCGAAGGAGGACGTTGCGATATGTATGAGAGATAGAAAACTCATACATATATTATTTTTAAAAATTAATGCTGCCGTCACTGAGGATCGAAACCGCAACCTTCTGTGTAACAGTCCAGCGCGCTAACCATTGCACCACAACGCCTTGGAATCCGTCGTTTATGGGGGAGTCGAAGCCTATCTAAAGCCAATCGCAACTCCACATCGAGCACTATGCTCAGCCCGCCTTTGGGTATAACAACAGCCACTACGATACTCCCAAAATGGGGCCTAGCACTAGCAGTCAGCCGGAATGAAATTCCGGGGGCCACTGACACCCGTGGTACTAGAATATAGTCTCCGGCACCAGTTGAGCTCCAAACACCTCAGGACTGGTGACAATTATAACCACACACTTATACCACCAACTACAGCAATTCTACAATAAGTTCCACTACAACCAATAGCTTGAAAATTAATTGAAAGCTATAACTTACGGGAAAACAATTCGAGAACTTGTCCCAAAATAGGTTTTACAAGAACCGGTTCTAATTTTCAACTTCAATCAAAAATCATCGGCATTACAACCGACAGTAGAATGTGTTATAAAACACATTCTGCGAAAGAATTTTCGAAACTGAATTTTTTTTTTGCACTGGACTATTTAGATCTACCGCCGATAAAAGGATTCTTTATGAATTCATATTAAATTGTACCTAATAAAAAGGTTTAAATCTTGGTACATGGGTTTCTACAAGGTGACCCAAATTGTATCATTCCATTGGATGATGTTAAAACTTTTACAAATGACGGCAATTGGCAATTTTGTTTTAATATTTGTGAAGTAAACAGATATAGAATAAACGCCCACAAGCGGAATACTCTTGACCACGGACGATTTTCTGTCCAAATTTATCATGAGTGACGTGACGGATACGTAAACAAACAAAATTTGCGCTCCTGTAGTACTGAGAATCTTCGAAAAGCCATTACATACATTCACTCAAAGACGTGGTGCGTCATTTACGCCGGTTGAGTCATCGGGCCTTATTTGATCAAGGAAGCCGTGGCTAATATGGACAGGACAGGACAGGAAAGAACAGGTTGCAGGACAACTTATACCGCATTAGCATAGGTTCCAAATTATGTTGTACAGCCGGTTCCTTTTGTATGGAGCTTGACCCATTATAGATTTGTTTTATCCAAACTAGAACAGGATGTTTTGAATCTGGTGAAACCTTACATTTTGACTCCCGCGAATCAGCTCTAAAACCTGTTCCATGGAACATGTGGTAAAGGAACTTGTTCTATAATAGATTCTAAGGTAACCTGTTCTAAAAATGTTGTAGGCTGTGTCTGGTGAGCGATACGAAATTATGACCAACTAGTTTTTATTGCCGCGAATTGATGAATTCGGACTGGAGGACATGTTGTTCCAACAGGATGGCGCAACTGCACATACAGCTCACGCGACAATGGACATTTTGAAAGATGCATTTCCAGGTGGCCTAATGTCTCGTTTTGGCGATATCCAGTGGCCAGCAAGATCACCCTATTTTCTTTGGGGTTTTTCTATGTATGTGAACAAACCTTAGACTCTGCAAGCCCACAACAGCACGAGAACTTATTATTCAAATTTCTCACCAAAACAATTGATCATCAAGAATGGCGGCACCCACCGATGTAATCTTGAAAAATTAATGGAAAAATAAGTTGAAGGTCTAAAAGCCTGTTCTAGAGGAAAGAACACGTTCGTTAGCTTTCTAGGCGAAATAAAACTGATTTGGGTTTCACTAACTCTATTTCTATGCAAACGATGACTCGAACGATAAGTCGAATGGAAACGTAACTGTTTTTATACAAAATTTGGTTTCTCTATTTCGAACAGTGCGAACGCAAACGTCAAAATCAGTCACTTGCTATTTTTTTTGTCGAGTGAATATATATTTGATAAAAAAAAAGTAAAAAAAGCGATGGATAACAAAAAGTAAGTACAAAACAATACAAATATTTATAGTTTATTAAGAATTTAAAATTTTAGTTTAAAAAAATCAACAATGGACCAGCCGAAGACGCATGTATTTTATATGGAAGAAAGGAATGATTTTGACTCTGGTGTTAGGAGCAAACAAGTTTTCCGCAGAGGAGGAAAATTTGACCAGAAAACTAAACTCCGTTTCACCCCCTATCACGCTGTTGCTGAGTGGTGTGTTGTTTGTGGCTTGCGTTTGCCCCAAGCAGCTCATATTTACATTTTTTTTTTTACAAGAGCTAACTGGACTGTAGCAGTGACCACACCGAACAGACAACAGAAAAGCTCTCCGAACAACAATCTCACCCACAACCAATCGATAACAAAAATTTTTACAAATAAACACATTCTCAAATAAAAATTGATTTGTTTATTGTTATTTTTTATTTCATTTGTCATATACAGCTGATCACTCTTAAACAGGGTTGTTTTTATCTTTAAGCAGTTTAGTAGTATTTTTGGTACTTTTAATGAAAATTGTAACAAATGCTGAAAATATATGATCTGGCATCGCTGTGATTTGTAAATGCGCAAGAAACAAAAATTGGCACACGTAAGTAAAGACGATCGAAGGCTTTCGAAATAGAGAAACCCAAATTGATTCGAATTCGAGTGACTTGCTTTCGTTCGACTAGTTTTTCCATATAAGCTTTAAAAAATAAATTTGGAAAATAATTAAAAAAAAGAAAATAGATTTCTTGTCTACTTTTATTTATTAAGCCGTTCAGCCTGCAGCCGATTCAAGTCAATATGGTTGGCTCCGTTTAACAAAAAAACGTTTTCAGCGGCGTCTATGTAGCTACTATCCGGTGGCTTTCATCTCTAATCTAAGTAATATTTGATTTTTAACTAGAAAATACAAACAAAAGCCATGTTACTAAATATGAAGATAATCGGCCCAGTCCCTCTGTTATTGCCCCACCCAAAATGTCCGTTCAATGCAATTTTCTCGTCAATTTCACTTAAAAGGAGGGTTTTTCAGAAATTTCTCTAAAGATTGGATATGTGAGAGAGGAGAGAAAGTTAATAAATACGCAATTGTTTTTGATGGTCAAATCTCATGTCTAGAACTACCTCCTAGGAAGGGACAAAACTTTAGGATTTTTTCGTACTTGAACTTGTCTGAAATTTACATAAATGTGTACTTGAAGTTAAACATTTTGAAAAATAAAATGATAACCGAATTGCGAAATTTATTTTGGATGCTACAACTAATTAATTCGGTTATCACAACTAAAATTTGGTGGTATTATACGATTTTTATTTGTGAAACCCATCATTCAGTTGTACCAACCGATTTTGGGTGGAAACTGACAAAAAATTTTCTAATTTTCTCTGAATGTACCCATATTGCCTATGGTTTGGCAAAGTTAGAAATATCGGAACAAATAGTGCTTCGGGGAAAGTTGGATACAAGCCAAACTAGCAGGAATATCGATTAAAGCGCACTCAGAATATTATGAAGTTAACTGTTTGTAGTAAAATAAAAAAGTTTTCGGTTCCATTTAAAAATAAAGGAACATACATTTATTTTTCAAAGAAATATCTATATTAACTTTTTTTATACATTTATTCGAAATAATTTACTATCATTTACCGATTTTTTTCAGTTTCATTTATTTTTTTCATTTTTTTGAAATTTAATAAAAATTTACCCACAAAACGGAAACTTGTGGTTTATTTGTGTCCGTAACAGTTATTACAAATTTAAATTTTGTTTGCTGTCTGTTTCAAAAAAAAATATTCAAAAAATTTCAATTTGTTTTTTTATTTAAATTGGTTGTATATATACAAAATTTTTCAATACAATTTACAAGAACTTCATAAACACACATACATATGCAAATACATTCACACAAAAAGTGTTTATAGCTTCATATGCATACATACATTTTGTATTGTACGAGTATATTAAAAAAAAAAAACAAAAAATACAAAAACGTAAAGAATTCCAAATAAATGAAAAAACAAACATTTATTTTTTAAGGATTGGTATTTAAAATTTTGACATTTATTTTAACTGATTATATCATTTGTTTCTTACGGATGTGTCAGTTGATTAACATTTAAAAATAAATAACAAATGACATTTAATTTAAATGAAAATTAAGTAGACCGGTTTTTAAATGAAATATCATTTCTTTTAAATGATATTTTCAGTTATTTTAACTTACAAACTTTGTTTAAGTGCGGAAATACCCCTTCGATTAAATTAGATGATGTCTATTGGTATATTTTCCATGCTTAAACCTCCCAAATTGTGTATTATAAAGCATGTTTTGTATACCAAAAAAGAAGTATATTAAATACCTTTTATTTGATACACAATTTGCGAAGGTCGAATACTTGACAGCTCTAAATTTTATAGAGGAAATTTGGAAGAACATTTTGAGAAACTTCATTGATTTTTTCAAAATCTTTGAATCTAAGGTAATTTTAATAGATTAGCTTATATTAGAAAAATATCGATAATAAAAAATCGATATTTTGTGCAGGCTAATTTTTTAGATAGATATTGAAAACTTTTATAGCGGAAAAATTGTTTAAATAAAAATAACTAAAATCAGAAATGATTTTTGTGCAGAAACATTTTGAGAATTTTCCGATGAGAAATATATGACTTCCCCTTTCAAACTCCTTCCCTAATTACACGCTCCTGCATTTAATACTCTATTCTAAGTATGTATATCAGGGATGGAAAACATGGTACAATTGTACTTTTTTTTGGTACATTTTTCCCTTGGTTGGTACCTTGGTACTACCGCGGCTCATTTAGTACAATTTGAAATTTTTTTCAAATTTTCAATTTATAACTTGATAAAACAATATAACATAAAGTCGACTTTTTTAAAAGCAACTTTAAATTAAAACCTGTTTTTATTTTTTCAGCTACTATAGTAAAAAATAAAGTCAGTTTTAAGTTGAACCGGCTCTAAATTGGTGTCACCTCAAATGTACCAAATGTTTGCATACACATTGTACTAAAATATTCGGAAGTGGTAACATTGAACAGCTGATTTTAAATTACCTCTCAAAACAAAAAAAAATAAGAAAAAAGTGTATTATGGTTAAAAAGCAATTAAATGACTTTAAATTTTTTAATAGCAAATCCTGAAAAAGTTAAATTGCCTCAAAGTTTTGTGGTAATTATACGACTACATAAAATTAACGATAAATTTTGTTTTACCCCGTAAATTTAAATTTTTTTAAGTGTTTTTAGTGTCTAAGCAAATCTGACTCAATACGATAAAATTGTTTAAAAAAAACGCAAAAAATTTTGGTACCGTGAGGATCGAAAAAGTACAATTTGTTTGTCTGGTTGGTACAATTACAGAAAACATATTTTCCTTCCCTGATGTATATTCGCATAAGTTTATTTTTTTTTCTTCTTAAATAACAAAGATTTGTATTTTGTTGACACCGCTGTTTGTTGTTGTAGGTTTGTTAGTAATTTATTTTCATGTTGTTGTCCTAATAAATCCCATTGAAAAATTGTTAAACATAACACGCACCACCTCGACTTTTTATTTTTTTATTCCATACAATATTTTTTTTGCAAATACCCGTGCGTTGCTAATTTAAAAAAAAGAAAGAAACGTTCTACTGGTAAAAAAAAAATAACAAGGAACAACAATATTTCCGCCGTGTGTCATTTTGTTTGCAAACATTGCAAATCCCAGGGTTTTGTGTTTAATATTTCTGGTTTAAGCCTAGAGATTTTTCAATTGTCACTGTGGCAAAATCTATTTTGTTTTCTCTTTGCAAAAATTAATACATCAATTGTATCAACTGATATGTCTGCCCTGACAAAAAAAAACAATATTGCTTTACTCGCTTGACTTGATGAGAAATTGTTCTGACAAGTTTGTAGTTGCACTTTCTATTTTGCGCCTCATTTAAGAATTTTGATTTTAATGACTTAACGAAAAATAATTGAAAAAAAAACGCTTCCATCAGCTTAATATTTTATAACCGTCATTATCTTTTTTCACATCTCATCGTTTTACATTTTTTGTGACAAATTGAAATTTAATTAGCTTTTTGGGTAGAGTTTAAATTTTTGATTGATTTCAATTATTTGTCATGGAAAAAGTCACCAATGTTACGACACCGTACAGCAGCTACCGCAGCACATTGATTTAAATTTTATGCCTGAAAAGTTTTTAATGTTTCAATGATGACAAAAAAAATGTTTTTTTTTTTTGTGGGAAAGTGATTAGTTTTAATATTTTTTTTTTTCGAAGAGTTTTAGGGAGTTTAAATTTAGATGAAAAACTCACAAGAACAGTTTACTTTATTTCAAGTAGTTTTTCTAAACTAAATGAGATTTAATAATAATTTGGCTTCAAAGAAGAACGATTTTTATACCCTCCACCATATATGGTGAGGGTATATATCAGTTTGTCATTCCGTTTGTAATATGTCGAAATATAGGTTTAAGACCCCATAAAGTATATATATTCATGATCCTTATGCAATTTTAAGTCGATTTAGCGATGTCCGTCTGTCTGTCCGTCTGTCCGTCTGTCTGTTGAAATCACGATCACGACGCGAAGACGCAAGCGGGGGTGCCTATTTTTACCCAGATTATTGAACATCCTCCCGAGCAGTTTGGTATTTAAAATGAGCAAAATCGGTCAAGCGGTTCAAAAGTTATGAGTGAAAATGTGAAGGTACCTCTAAATTTTCCATACAAATTTGTACAATTTTTCTGTATCTATTTTATTTTTTCTGTTAAGAAAGTAAAAATGTTATTAAGTCTTCTTATTGTTCGATTACATTTATTGTCTTACATACTATGATAACTAAGTTAACGTAAAAATGAACAATGTTAAAGTCGCTAACAGAGCAGACCTCTGTAAATAACATTGCTAAAACTAAATAACAAAAGTTCGTTACATAAATTGACAAACCATATTCATATTACAGTTCATGCAAAATTTAGTATATACGTATATCATCTTCATCCCCTTTGGTGGAGGGTATTCAAAGATTCGTCACAGCCGAATTTAGCCCTTTTTTACTTGTTTTTTAATTAAGTAAATTTTTACCTAATTTTAGTAAATTTTTTGTTTATTTTTTATATTTAGCTTAAACTTTGTCAGCCATATGCATAAATTTTTTTTGACAGCCTTGTAAATCAAACTTGTTGTTGTTTTACATGTTAATTTGATTTAAAAATCTGCTACAAAATTCAACAAAATTTCTATGCATATTGCTGTGTAAATTTTTACCTAAATTTAGTATAATTTGTACTTAAATTTAGTACAGTTTTTCCTTAAGTCATTCCGATTATCTTAAGAACAAGTAAAATTATCATAAATATTGAAATGCCTCAACTAGTGTTAAAGGAAATTTTAAACTAATATTAAGTCGTTCTTCCAGCCCTAGTGAGAAATATTCTAAATCTATATGAAAAATTAAAAAATTTGCTCTTATTTTGAATACGAAAAAGAACACAGCAATATTTTTCTCTCGTGCGCATTGATACATTAATGAATAGTTCGAGGTGTTCAAATACTTTGATCGAGAAGATGTCTAAACTCTTTTAGATATTCAAAATAAGTGGCAACCCTGCGTCCATTTTTTCCCCGAATGCTTAAACACTGTACAAATAAATCAAAATTTCATGAATTTGAGACGTTTTTTATTTTTGAACACACTTTTTAACTCCTAAAGCCCGGTATTTTGTTCGCTTTTATATGAATTTTTTTTTTCACTTGTGTAAAATTGCGGTGTATTTTTTTGCTCATCAAGGCCGTTTGAAAATAAAGCGAAAACGTGACATTTGGCTTTGTTATTAGAGTGTTTTTTTCCGTTAACCGATTTTTTTTTTAATATTTTAAAACTTTCCTCATTACAAACCTCCAAAAAATGTGTTTTAATACAATATATTCATTTTCACAATCTTTCACTAAGAAAGTCAGAATTGCAACAAACCTTTATGTGGAGCCAAAATAATAAAACTGATTTGCAAAATCTGTTGCTTTATAAGAAAGTCGTTTTGTTTTTCGGCATAAAATTTTCCAGTTAAAAATTGTAATTTCAACAAAAAAATTAAAAAAAAAACAGCTTTTTTGTAGTAAATAATTAATTTAAATTTCTGAATCTTGGGGTGGCCATTTTTTATAAAGGAAGGGGGAATAAAAAGCCCCCAATTTCAAATTTTCTGATATACTAGTGGCGCCAGCAACTTGCTGATACCACAGATACAGGAAAATATAAAAAAATAACTAAAAATTAATTAATTAATTTCTAAAAATTTATTGTTAAAAACTTGAAATGGACAGTGTATTGTTTTTGTAAGAAGTTTAGCAGATCATATATATGAAAAACAAAAAATACCTTGCATAAACAAAAAAGCAAAACCGGTTTTAACTGGTTTTTTAATAACCGTATTCCAACCCGGTTTTTAAATCGAATTTTTCGTACCGAAAACCAGTTTTCTAAAATTACCCGTTTTTTATTTCGGTACCTTTGAAAATAGCTCAAATGGCTACGATCTTGTACTAGATGTGATATTAGATATGGACAGATCTGCCAGCAGATGTGATCCTTTATGACCAGATTTGCTCATATATGGCCAAAAAATAACCAAATTTTGCAGAATCCTTTAGATATGAACAGATCTGGCACTAGATCTGATCACCTTTTATTTTCTTCCCATCCCAATGTTATTAAGAACGGAGGAGGCCCATGGGAATAGCTTCCTTGTAAGAACGCATTACTGAAAGTTCCGATAAATTTAACTACCAGTTAATTTAAAATTTTATAGTAATTTTCCTTATTGTGAATGTTTTAGGTTTCCCGAGTAAAAAAAATTGATATGGCGCAACATTTAATCATATCCAATTTGATATTCTTTAATGTCTAGCTGATCTTGTTTGATTCAAATAATGGCAGATCAAATTAGATCCAGTAATATATTTGGGGATTAAGTTTGATCTTATTTGATCCGAAAAATGGCAGATCAAATTAGATCCAGCGATATATTTATAGGTAAGATTTATAGGTCAGATCGAATTGTATCAGATTAGATCCAACAATGTAATATTTTATTTTTTATTTTATTAATATTAATTATATAATTACAAATTATATACCAATATCCTAACCGAGCACTAGCAACAAAGGCTATCGGCTCGTTGTAGCCAAAACAGACCAGAACCTCTGGTGGGAATTGAACCCACTACTCCCGCACTGATAAGCTAACACGTTACCAACTAGCCTACCGTGGCGCTAACAATGTAATATATACAGAATCTAGTTTATAAAAAAACGCATAACCTAATACCAAATTTTTAAATTAAAAAAAATATATATTAAAATTCTAAAGACAATGCCTTCGCCAGGATTTGAACTCAACTGGGTCTGCCAGAGTATCTCAAATTTGTGTGCAAATATTGGACCATGTTTTGAATCATATATTATTATATCTCATGCCATATTAAGAAATATTTTTGATAATGTAACATGTATTATTATATCTCAAATATTAGATAACATATATAATTATATATGGTTCTGTATAAGCCATATATAAGTATAAATGGTTTGGTATAAGTCATGTAGAAGTATATGTGGTCCCGTGTAAGCCATATATAATTATATTAAGTGGTTTATATAATTTTATATGAAATAATATATAATATAATATATATCTTATCATATAAATCATATCTAATTTAAACAAGTAAGAGCGGCTAAATTCGGCTATGCCGAATCTTATATACCCTTCACCATGGTTGGGAAAAAACTGAAGTTTATATATGACATATATGGAATGGACAGATTTATATACGGACGCCTTTAAGAGGAAATATACCATTAAGTTTGGTGATAAAACTTGGACTCGGGAAGATTTATGGTTCCAGAAAATAGGTATTTAAAAAAAATTTATGTTTTGGGCATAACTTTTTTGTATCTGAACCGATATTTCCGAGTTTTTTCAGCAAATATGTTATACTAAAGATTTGCGATCTTTTGCTATATAAGACGTATCCATAGGTCATATTACAGCTCTAGAATAGTGTTTTTTGTTTGTGTATAAAAGGTGAAGAGGTGAAAGAAAAAATTTCAACAAATCGTTAAAAGAAATCACTAGAACTGCATGTGTTTTATTTCTACAAAAACGTTTGACTTAGCTGGCAAATTTGCATTTGGGATTTTATTTCGCTTTTTTATTAAAAAATATTTTTAATTTCTTCAGCTTAATTTAAAAAATTTGAAGGAAAATAGTTTATAAATTTTTTTTTTTAAATTATTATAAGTTATGAAGTAAATAGTTGCACTCAAAGGGAAAATATGTATAAAATTTTCTTAATATATGAGAAATAAAATGGTTTAAAAATCTTTTTATAAATTCTTTTAAATCGAAGCAAAAAATAGAAATAAAACGTCTGTATTTTGTTTTTATCAGAGGGTTTTTATAAAAATTTTGATGTTTTTAGCCTATTTATGGATTATTTAATTATTAATATAAAATTTTATTTAAATTAATTATTAAATGTTAAAAAAACAAAAAATAAACAAAAAAAAAAAAAAAAATCTTAAGAAAATGAAAAAAAATGTACAAAAAAAAGTGAATTGACCGGGATTCGAACCCGCGACCCTTCCACCTGTGGTGAAGGGTATAAAAACGTTTGTATTTTGTTTGTATCAGAGGGTTTTTATAAAAATGTTGATGTTTTTAGCCTATTTATGGATTATTTAATTATTAATATAAAATTTTATATAAATTAATTATTAAATGTTAAGAAAAAAACCAAAAATAAACAAAAAAAAGTCTTAAAGAAAAAAATAAAAAAAAATGTACAAAAAAAGTGAATTGACCGGGATTCGAACCCGCGGCCTTAGAGAAAAAAAAGTATTTGTGACATAGCGTCTAGACAACTGAGCTATTGAAGCTCACACAAAATATAAAAGTCTTCGTTCATTAGAGATTTGTTTAGTTTTTATTTAAATGACAAATCTTTGTTTGTGTATAAAAGGTGGAGATGAAAGAAAAGAATTTTAACACATGGATGTGTTTGTTATGCTTAATATTCTACATACATATTAAACAAAGGGATTTTACGGAAAAAATTAGAGGTCGTCCTGGTTTTTTGCTAATATCCCAGACCCAGAATATATATATACTTTATAGGGTCTAAGATCAATATTGTAGAAATTACAAACGGAATGACAAACTTATATATACCCTTCCACCTGTGGTGAAGGGTATAAAAAGATCAATATATAACTAGATGTGGTTATATATGGCACAACATAAAGTAATTTAAAATAATATAATGTAATATATAATTATATATGGTATGCATTACTGACATATGTAAATATATCTGATAATATATTATTAGATAAGGCCACTTTTTTACTCGGATTACTTGAATCAAATAATTTTTTATTTTTTTAAAGCAATTTTTTATTTTTTGGAACAATTGCACTAAATTCAAGAGAATTTTAGTTTATAGTTTTTTGAAATAAAAACTAAAAGTATGAAATATATGTAAAACATTCTTGAAATTTCAATTAAAAATTTTAGAATTTGAAAACAATTTATAGAGAATTTTTATATATTTGTGGCAGCATTCTATAAAAAAATGATTAGATTGTTGTGAAAAATCTGAATTTAGTTATAATACTACATAACAATAACGGATCCCGTGAAAAAAGTATGGAGAAGTGATGTTATTTTTTACAGATAATTACTTTGTTATTATTTTCTTAATAATTGCACCATAATTTGAGATGTCATGAATATGTTTGGTCCATTGGGAAAAATTCCTATTTAATAAAACTATAACTATAACTTTTAAATTAAAACAAAAAGTTTGGCACATATAGATATTAGTTCCACATGTAGCACATGGATTTAGGGAATCCAAAATTAATTCTTTGGCTTTTATTTTTTACTTCCAGTCAGTTTTTAGTTCAACATTAAGCAGACCTTCTCTTTGAATTAGTTCACACTTTCCGAAAAAGAGCCTTTAAGTACAAGAATTAATTTAACTTTTCTTTATTATAGTTTTTCAATAATTAATTGACATAAAGACTTTCTTTAAGTTGAAATAATAAATAAGACAATAAATTGTGATAAATTACGTATAAGAAAACTCCCTTTTTCCAATGAATTATTTAACTTAAATACTTTTTTTTTCTACTTCATTACATGTTGCCATAACAGTCTCTCCCACAAGAGCAGATTCACTCTTCTATAAGATGAGTTAGTTGAAGGTTGTTGCTATTTTATTGATTAATGAAAGCAATTATCGATGTGAGCAGTTTTTGTGATTTCTTTTTTCACAATTACAAACAAACATTGCAAATATTTCAACTTAAAGAACAGATTTCTTAATGATGAACAAATTTGTTGGGAAAAATGACCATCAAACTTATTTGATTAAAAATGTTTATTTCAACGGAAATGAAATCCTTTTACCCCCCATCACCCTCCTCAAATGAATGTTATGCCCCTCCTCAAATGAATGTTATGCGGTGTTTAAAAGTAATTCTATCTTTGTGGTTACAATTTCTAATGTTTGATGATGTAAACTTTTCAAGGCACAAATGCCCTGGGAGGCGTTTGTTGCAACACATGTATATGGTTTTGTTTTCTAAAGTCGCTTGACCAACCCACTTAGTTTTATGAGAGTTGTTAAGACCTTGAAGGGGGAGGGGGGGGCGGCAGGAGAAGAGAGAAGGGTTGTTAAGTGGTTTAAATACATTGAGTACAGTTGTGACACACGCTTAAAGGCATTCGACAAGGGGCTTTACTTACGGGTGTTGAAGATGAAGAAGCAACAGCAGAAGATGATGCTAAATTCCCCCCCCCCCCTCAAAAAAAAAAAAACTGCTGAAGTAATCAAATCTTTTCATAGTTTGGTAATGATGAAATCAATCCACTACTTGCAACCTCTTCTAAATTAAGGGTTATCTTTAGTGTGTGTGTATTTGTATTATGGCAGGGTAGATTTTTCCAAAATATCTAAATGTTTTAATTTAGTTACTCAACGGCTTTTGGCTTAAGCATTAACTGGCCTTTCAAATGAAATTAATAACCATGGCAATAACTGCTGATAGTGATGGAAATTCATCTCTTTCACCAGAAAACATATTAATTTCTGTAATATTTCAAACTAATTTGATTTAAGTTGTATGAAACATTTGGTGTCAAATTGATTTGTTAAATTTTTCAAATTTTGTTAACCCTTTTTCCATCTTTGTAATCAAATTTTCATGAAAAAAAAAATTATTGTAAATTTATTTTGAAATTTATTAACAAATATGAATTTAAATATAATTTATAACAACCCTTTATTTTTGGGCTACTTAGCACCCAGTACAAATTGTCATATTTTTGAAATACACTCAAAACAATAAGTCAGTAAAATAATTAGTTTTACAGATTTATCTTACAAGGAAGGTCTTTAGATAGACTTTGTATCAATAGGAAAGTATTCCAGGAAGACTGTGATAATTGGTGTATATGATACCTTGTAATAATTTTTCGTTACTTTACATTATTTGCAAGCATAAAGTAATGAGTTACCGATTATTGATTACGTATTACATGATTGATAAATGTTTGGTAAAAATTTAAATATTTTTGAAAATCTATTTTAAGACTCATTACTTTAAGTTTTTTTTTGTATAAAAAATGGTAATGTATGTAGGCTTTGACATCACGAACGAAAACACGAAGCGCAACTATTTATTGATGTTCAAAGATATCAAATATTTTATGAGCCGATAGCTCAGTGAGTACAGTTTTGGGACGGCACCAAAAAAAAAGTTTTGAAATCTTTGTAATATTTTTTGTAATACATTTTCTGGAAATCTATTTGTAGACACATTACTTTTCGCATCCTCGTAACCATATAAGTAAGCACTTTCTTTGTCACCTCTAAAAAAATGGGTCCATACAAAACCTTGAGGGTAATCGCCTTTAAAATTCATCAATGCAGTAGGGGGTAAAGTAATTAATCGGCCCCTATGGCTATACATTACTTTACATATTCCTTGGTAATGTGTGGTTTTGATGAAATGCATATATTAGTTTCGTGGACACCGGGGCATTGAGGGTAATGAGATTGCGGACGAGTTGGCGAAACACGTGGTCCAGTTGCCTGGCGAAAGAGCAATGGATATTCGTGTGCCACTGCAGTTTTTGAAACGGAACGTAGGCTCCACTATAATGGGCAGGGCTGAGGCGATTTGATGATATACTGAAACGTACAGGCTGTCGAAGATTATGTGAAAATCATAAGATCCGTAGGCGATGGATCTTCTGCTTTGCTCAATCAGAAGCGATTTTAGAATTATGTTGGGGATACTGGCGGGTCACTGCTGCACTGAGGTTCTAACCAGGAGAGTGAGAAAGCTGCCGAGTGCTTATTATAGGTTTTGTCGGGTACCGGTGGACAGACAGACGGTAGAGCATACTATGTGCTACTGTCCCGCTGTTGCATACTGTACAATGCGTATTTTGAAGTATGTCAGTGCGTGTTATTTCGCGTTTCGGTGATTTGGCTTGGCAAGCCAGATCTTCCGATTTGTCTTTCCCAGTCTCCTTACCCTGGCTATATTGGTGCACCCAAAAAAACCCCGCACCTTGGAGAAGTTAAAGTTATGCACAAGAATGGAAAATTTAATTTGCACAATTATGCAAAATGAAATCAAAAGATGCTAAAATTTGCATCAACGCCGACGGAGGCCATTTTTTGGACATAATTTTCTATAATTACATGCAGAGAAAAAACATGGTTGGAGCAATCATATTCGAAGAGTTTAGTCGGACTATAATATAGTCATCATATTATGATAATAAAATAACCATAATTTTACCATAATATGGTAACTACAGTCATATTATGATTCGAAACTATGAAAAAGTTCTTTAAAATTAAGAATTTAATAAATGTTTTTTCAAAAGAAAAAATTTCAATAAAAAATATTTGATTCTATTGACTTTTTAAAAAAAAAATTAAATTTTTTTAATAAAAAAACATAAATTCTAAGGACTCTTTTTAATACAAAAATTCTTAAATATAATGTAAATTTTTAAGATTTTTTTTTAGATAGTCCTTAGAGTCTCAGAAGTTTTCTTTTGGAAAAAGTCCTTAGAATCTAAGAAGTTTTCTACTAAAAAATGTTCTTAATATCATGATAGAAAGTCATCAGAATCTAAAAATTTTTTAGAATCTAAGTTTTCTGATAATATATGAAATTTTATCTAAGAAACAGTTTCCAGAATCTGAGAAATTTTACTTTAAGAAAAAGTCCAAAAAATGTTTCCATCAAAAGAATTTCTAAAAATCTAATATTTTGTATAAGAAACGATTTCGTACAAAACAACTTTTGGGTTCTATAGACTTTTTCTTATAAACAAATTATTTTATTAATTTTCTGAGTACTTTTTCCACAAGAAAGTTGATATTTTACAAGAAATGAATTAATTAACATATTTAAAAAAATATATATTATTATTTTTATTGAACATAATTAAAAAATATAAAATCTATTTAACAATGAATTTTTCAGAAAATAATTAATAAGTATATATATTAATAAGTATATTAATAAGTATATGTATATAAGGTATTTTCGAAAATAAAATCCCCAGCTGAAAATTATAATATATTATCATTTTTACATGGGTGACTGAACTGATACAATTTTTTTTCTTTTTTTTAAAAAAGGCAGTATTATGGGCAAAAATGCCTAGTCATGTTTTATTTGATTAATAATTATGCATTGATTGTTGTCAGCATTTTCTAGTTCCATAATTACCATATTTTTTCATAGTCAGAATTTTTGTTACCAAAGTATAGTTACAGCCAATCATGTTATAAAATAGAAAGTGACATTCATGAAATAATAAAATATTTATTATAATATTTGATTATAAACTTTTTATAAACCCATAACTTGATTGTGAAAACCATACCCGCATGTCGCAAGCATAATATAGTAGCAGTGATCATATTGCAATCATGTTTTTGCTCTGCGTGTAATTGTAACTAAATGTATAAATCAAATTCAACTGAAATTTTCACTTTAAGCAAAATTTATAGCGAAAGAAAATCAAATGATGATTTTTTATGAGTGTATTCATTATATGTTAATACTTGTCCCAATAAATACTTTTACTATGTTACTGCTTATATGTATATTTAATTTCATAAAATAAACATTCAAAATAAACTATAATTTTTATACAATCACATCTAAAAAAAATAAAAAAAAGAAAATCCCTTAAAAAAATTGCTAAAAATATAAAGAAATGAAATCCATTTCCTTTATTAGGTGATAAAATTTTATAGATGCAATTTGTAGTTTCTTGTTTTTTTTGTCTGTTTATTTGTTATTATGTCTGGTTAAAAGGATATGAAAACATTTAAAATGTATTAGAAAGTACTTTTATCACACATGTGTTATGTTTCGTTTTTAGTGAAAATTGTTATTGTCACATTGTTGTAATATATGGACGATGCATTTGTTGGATTATTTAGGATTTTTTATTGAAGCATTTAAATAAATTATTTATTTTGATACAAAATTGAAGTCAAAAAAAGGGATAAAAATATATAAATGTAAATATATTATGATTAGATGATAATTTAACTCTCTTCCGTCTGTTGTACGTATTGTAATGACAGAAGTCGCCATGCTCGTTTCTGCCAACACTTACCCTGAATTACTGAATAAGTAAACTGAACTATTGAATTGTTGAATTAATAAATTATTGAATTGTTGAATATTTCAAAGTTCATGGAAGGACATAAAATGAATGAATCGTAACCATTCTTACTGTTTATTCTTTGTCTTTCCTAATTCTTAAACAACCGTCGTTATTTTTCCCAAGAACTATAGGACGTACCTCGGCGCACATAAAAGGTAATATAAAGAGCAACATCGAACAAATCTGGCAGCCGTGAACGGGAGCATAAGGTAATTTCACTACTAAACATTAAATTCTAATCCTGCGAGCATCTTTTGACAATCTGTTAGTATCCTGCAAACATCCTTGAAGGTCCTTCGGATATCCTTGAAGGTCCTGCCAACATCCTTGAAGGTTCTGCTGATATCTTTGAAGGTCCTGCTGATATCCTTGAAGGTACTGTCGACATCCTTGAAGGTCTTGCGAACATCCTTGAAGGTCCTGCTGATATCCTTGAGGGTCCTGCTCTTATCCTTGAAGATCCTGCTGATATCCTTGAAAGTTCTGTGGATATCTTTGAAAGTCCTGTCAACATCCTTGAAGGTCCTGCTGATATCCTTTAAGATCCTGGTGATAGACTTGAAGATCCTGCGGATATCTTTGAAGGCTCTGTAAACATCCTCGAAGGTCCTGTAAACATCCTTGAAGGTCCTGCGAACATCATTGAAGCTCCTGCCGATATCCTTGAAGGTCCTGTGAGCATCCTTGAAGGTCCTGCGAACATCTTTGAAGGTCCTGCTGATATGCTGGAAAGTTCTGCTTATATTCTTGAAGATCCTGTGGATGTCCTTGAAGGCCTGCGAATATCCTGAAAGGTTCTGTGAAGATCTTTGAAGAGTTCATCAGAGGAAGCGTGCCGTCCCCGGTCGCCGTACTCCCTTTTGAAGATACCAGAGGGAGCGTCCGTCCCAGGTCGCTGGCCTCACTTAGACGTAGTTCATCAAAGGAAGCGTGCCGTCCCCGGTTGCTGTCCTCCCTTTTAAATATTCCAGAGGGAGCGAGCCTTCCCAGGTCGCTACCCTCACCTAGACGTAGTTCATCAGAGGAAGCGTGCCGTCCCCGGTCGCTGTCCTCACTTTTGAAGATACCAGAGGGAGCGTGCCGTCCCAGGTCGCTGCCCTCACCTAGACGGAGCTCATCAGAGGAAGCATGCCGTCCCCGGTCGCTGTCCTCCCCTTTCGAAGACACTAGAGGAAACGTTTCGTCCCAGGTCGCCCCTTCATTCTCTCTCTCTCTCTTTCTATCTCTTTATCAATCCTATAGTCCTAACCTTAATACATGAATTCACCTTTGTAACGTATAAAATCACGTCTTTTAATCTCGGTCACGTGACGATCCCTACCACCGCGAGCTTACCCCAGCTAACGGAGGAAATCTCGTCGTTACAGTATTTAGTAATCGAGGAATTATAAACGAACTGTAAAACGAATCTTTTTTTTATTTAAGACTCATTTTTAATTAATTTTTTTGTATTTACAATCTTTAAGAAATCTTAAAATTTGAAACAATTTCTTTTTATTCAATATATTGTAGTTATTTTTTTAAATCGCTACAACAGACAAATATATTGCCAGCAATCCATCAAAACCATGACTACCAAAATGGAATACTCTTAAAACCCTACAACTTACATACTTTGATAGATATTAAACAATAAATACAATGTTAAAAGCAAATATTTGGAAAAAAACGCGCTATAGAAAATAAAAATATTGTTACAATAAATTACCAAAACTTTAACAATAAATCTTAAATACTAAAATAAATATAAAAAAAAAACAATATTTCTGGTAGACCGCAAACATTAAAAGAAATACAATTGTAAGGATTGAACAAAACTTACAACGGCCAATATAGAAATTCGGTTGTTTGGTTTGATTTCATTTCATATCTTGTTGACATATTGAAGTGGTCAATATTCACATAATATCAGGGTTATGAAATAGTAAAAATAAAACAAACTTTAAGGACAAATTATTTGGGAGAAATGAAAAAAATTTATCAAAAAAAAAACCCACAACTTCAAGGAAAAGGGGGGCAGAAGTTAAAATAGATTTGTTTAACAAGTATTGTAGCGAATTAAGGAAACACATGCTTTAAATTAATTGATTAACGTAAATAAAGACTGTTGTATAAGTTTTGTCCATCAACTCCATTGCCGCTCACACAGTAAATCCTTGGCTTTGTTAAATCATTCTTTAAATAATTGCAGAGGTTTCTTTTTCGACAGGAAAAAAAATTCAATCAAAACTCACCACACGCATGTTAAAATCAACATTTTTCGGTTGTCCACTTTTCCAACAACAACATCAATGATTGCTAAAATTTTGAAAAGGAAACCCTTCGACTTGGTCATTATTTACTGTGTGTGTGTGTTTATATATTATCATTTGTATTTTTTTGAAATGTTTTGTTATGGTGTTTTTCTTTATGTGTATTTTCTTTTTGTTGCGGTAATAGTTTTGATTTCTATGGTTTTCAGAAGTTGTAATATAAAAATTTTCATTCATCCATTGTCCATATTAAATTGGTCATGTGACCATTTATTATTGAACATACAAGTACCATACGAGGATTTTACATTGTTGATCTATATTTCATTATTTTGATGCTGGTGTCCTTTGTCCATTATTATTATTGCAATGATTGTTATTATTGTTGATGTCATTATGTTTTCGGAGAAAATTAATTTGAGATTTTTACCAAAACATACATTTGTATTTTCAAGGGATATTTTTTGTATTTAATAGTTTGGAATTTTTTTTTTTGTGGATTATAACGTAAACGGAAAGCTTAAATTTCATGTTGGCCCAAGTAGGTTTTTTGAGGTTTTTTTATTTCAAGCTATACTTCGTTAGCGGTAGTTTTAAGTATAATAAACAGGGGTGGAGCAAAACCATAATCTGTTTTTCTTTCGCTATTAATTTTGTTTAAATTGAAAACTCATTTGGTTTTTAACAAATTATGTTTATTTTAACTTAAAAATTTTTGTTTTAATTAATTGTGGAAAATTATGTCCGACAAATGCTCACCTTCGTCGTTGATGCAATTTTGGACTTTTTTGACTGCTTTTAGCATAATTGTGGGGCAGCATTTGTGGTGTCACGTTGTCAATTTCGACTCGATTGTTTTTCTTTTGCGCCTCCAAAGTGCGGGGTTTAATCAATTACAGCATCGACTTCAAATATACCCAGAGGAAGAAGCCCGGGACAGTGAAATCGTAAGAACTGGCTGGCTTAGCCAAATCACCCAAACGCGAGATTATACGCGATTGGAAGGCGTCGTTAAAATGCGCATTGTGTCGCGTCCGTTTGGAACCATTTGTTTTACAAATTCAGATCATCAACTTCCGCTAGGAAAAATTCAGTCAGCGGTTGCCGTTCACCTTGTGGTAAAAATCTCTAACCACCTTTTCCCACACTCACAATGTATTTTCCGTTACCGATTGTAGTTTATTTATAAAGTAATACGTAAAGTTTGTTTTTAAAAGAAGAATCAATTGAAATTCATAGAAATATATTTTTTAACTATTTGAATCAGTCATTCAAAAAACAAACTATAAAAATTTACAGGCATTCATTAGGAGTTGATATTTTCAGTTAAATGTAAAATTTTATGTTTTCTGCTTCAAAAAATAGAAATTCATATAAGGAATTGTTTTTTTTTACCAAAATAGTTTGTATATATACAAAATTATTTCAATAAAAATTACAAGAAATTATTCAAATATACATACACACAAAGCCATTAAAAATATATACATCTGCATGTGTTGTGTTCTGTTTTGTAATTACATACAATAAAAAAAAACTTTCAATTTGAAAAACAAACCACAAAAGTAGTTTTTTCTAACTTTTTGATGGTAAAAATTTGATGGTTATTTTAATCGACTTTCTATTGTTTTTACTTTTGTCGATTATTAAACAATGATTAAAAATAAACAACAAAATGGGTTGAATATAATGGAAAATCAGTAGACCTCTTTTTGATTGTATTTTCGATTAATTTAATATGTACACTCAGAATATTATGTAGTTAACTGTTTGTAGTTTAATAAAAAAGTTTTCCGTTCCATTTAAAAATAAAGGAAGATACATTTATTTTTCAAAGAAACATCTATATTAACTTTTTTATACATTTATTCGAAATAATTTACTATCATTTGCCGATTTTTTTCAGTTTCATTTATTTTTTTTATTTGTTTGAAATTTAATAAAAATTTTCCCACAAAACGGAAACTTGTGGTTTATTTGTGTCCGTAACAGTTATTACAAATTTAAATTTTGTTTGCTGTCTGTTTCAAAAAAAAATATTCAAAAAATTTCAATTTGTTTTTTTATTTAAATTGGTTGTATATATACAAAATTTTTCAATACAATTTACAAGAACTTCATAAACACACATACATATACAAATACATTCACACAAAAAGTGTTTATAGCTTCATATGCATACATACATTTTGTATTGTACGAGTATATTAAAAAAAAAAAACAAAAAATACAAAAACGGAAATAATTTCAAATAAATGAAAAAAACATTTACTTTTTAAGGATTGGTGGGTAAAATTTTGACATTTATTTTAACTGATTATATCAGCTGTTTCTTACGGATGTGTCAGTTGATTTATCAACATTTAAAAATAAATAACAAATGGCATTTAATTTAAATGAAAATTAAGTTGACCGGTTTTTAAATGAAACATCATTTCTTTTAAATGATATTTTCAGTTATTTTAACTTACAAACTTTTTTATGTGTATTTTATGTTGTTTTTAACGAAATAATATTGTGAGTGCACGTAACGGTACACTATGCGGTGAATAATGCATTGACTTTGAGTCCCCTTGAACTGAGAATTTTGTTTGCTGATTTAGCCAGCATTAACACAACTGACGAATTAGAACGCACAAACATTGTCACAATTAACGCTCGGCCGTGACTTTTTAAATTTCTCCCATTTTTACTGAAAGGGCTGTTGGAAATCAACTTTATAAAATTAAACAACTGTTTAACTTCGAAAATTAAGTTTTTATTTTACCTTTACTTTGTAACTTGAAATTGTTCAATAAACACAATTATAATTGTTCTAAGATCTCCGTTTGGGAAAATTCAATAAGGGCAACACAGCTTCAATAAGGGCAATTTTCGTTGGAACAGAAACCTAGATACAATATTTTCTAGCTCCGACTGTTTAAATAGGTATTTAAGGAAACACTGTTTCCCTATTTCATCCCATTTTTACAACCTTATTAGATATTTAAAAAAATACCTTATTAGTAAATTAGCCCATGACTCGGAGAAAACATATTTTAAATTTTATATTTCTATCAGAAGTCGTTTGGGAGTTGAGGGATAGACTATTTCCCTATATCTCATCTCTTTAGATGTCTACACCGAAGTAGAAGCCTACATGCATAATTTGAAAATCCTAGCTCCAGCTGGTTTGGGATCTGATATAAAGGGCGTACTTTTTTCCTTTTTAACCCAATTTTTCTCAAGTTTCTATAAGAAATTCGAAAAGTCTCTCTTAACCCTTTCACTGTCGTACTATTTTTACAATTCTAAGTTATTTTTTCGTATAGATGTAATGATCATAACTTCAGAAAAAAAAATCTAGTATCCTTCAGAAGAAAAGATATGTCCTGGAATTTATGTCGCAATGGGTTTTTTGAACAACATAAATTGGGACTAAATATCCCATCGATTGAGATATGATATTTTGAATTTTGCTTGGAATGCATGATCCCCATGGTAGTGAAAGGGTTAAGTGACTTAGCCCATACATCATAGAACACATGTTTATAATTTTAGAATACTAAGGATTTTGGGCAGAAAGTGAAATTTCTAAAAAAAATCCCATCTTGGTGTATTCCCAGGAACCTTAATGCTAAAATTCTAGTTTCTATTGTAGCTTCAGCCTATACGCCATGGAACACCCATTCCAGATTAATAGCCAAAGCGGTTTGAGCAGTTCGTTAAAAGAGAGGCTTTACTCCTTTTCAACCCCCGGCTTTACCATGTTCTTCTTGAAAATTCCAAAAAAAAAAATCCTAAAAGTGAATAAACCCGTATACGAGCAAACCACATATTTTAATTTTTAGGCTTCCATCTAAACCGGTTTCGTCAGGCCGTTAAGGGAGGTAATTTCCCCCTTTGAATCCCCATTTCTGGCACTTTCTTGTCGAAAATTCGAAAAGCTACCTTACCAGTAAATTAGACTATACTCCAAGAAACACACATTTTAAATATCAGATTTCAATCCATAGGGATTTGGACTTTTTTCCTTGCTAGGTGTCTAAGCCGGAGGACAAACATACATGCCAATTTTCAAGTTCCTTAATCCTGCGGCTAGGGCTAGGTGATTAAGAGGACAATTTTGTCAATTTCCCTTCATTTGTTCTTGTAAGAAATTACAAAAATTAATAACAATCGTTTTAGATTTCAGTGACAATTAACATATAAGATTTTCGAAAAACCATTTTATTTCCTTCCCCTTTTCAATTCTACTCATTCCTCGTTTCATTACATTTCGTTTCATTCATCTAGTTTTTCGATTCCATTCGATCTCCGTTCCATTCTATTTCGTTGCTCATACAATCTCTCAGCAAAAAATAAGTTGAGCATTCTCTGCTCTCTTACAAATGAGTTGTTGGGAAACGTCTCAAATCGTTGTCTCTATATTAAAATCTATGACATCTAATAGGCATGTTTTCTTTGTACACTTAAGCTAGCAGGTTATTTCATTTATATGGAGAATTAAGCGAGTACTAAGCGACTAGTTCTTAACTCGCTTAATTCTCCATATAAATGAAATAACTTGCTAGCTTAATTGTACAAAGAAAACATGCCTAATATACAGTTGTTTTCAAAACAGTTGGAACTGAGATCGCATTTTAACTTTTTATTGATTAATTTTCTTCAAATCACATTTCGTTACTAAAATTATTTTTTTTTTCATGTCATCATAAAGGGGTGGTTCAATTTTAAGGGCCGATGTTGAATTTGAACCACACCTAAACGTCAGGTTTTTTCTGCATTTCATTTGACATTTCTCAATTTCAAACTAACTCCATTTAAACCATGGAAAGATACACTATTGAGCAACGCGTTAAAGTTATTCAGGCTTATTATGAAAATGGGCGTTCAAATCAAAATGCATTTCGTGAACTTCGTGATTTTTTTTGGTCAGCATAATCGACCAAATGTGTCCACAATCGGGAGAATTGTGGGCAAATTTCAGCAAACCGGGTCTGTGAAAACACCTGTGCATGCTCGCCCAGTTCGTTCTGCGGAAAACATTGCTGTTGTTCGCGATAGTGTGTCATGAGGTCGGCCAAGCATTTACCGTGAATGGTGTTCGCTATCGCGAGATGATAACGAACTTATTTTGGCCAGGAATTGAGGATATGACCCTGGACGATATGTGGTTTCAACAGGACAGTGCCACTTGCCACACAGCTAACGAAACAATGGCTCTTTTGCGCGACAAATTCAATGGCCGTATTATCTCACGTAGTGGCGATGTCAATTTGCCACCAAGATCATGTGATTTGATACCGTTGGACTTCTTTCTTTGGGATTATTTGAAAGAAAAGGTGTACGTCGATAAGCCAGCAACAATTCAAGAGCTAAAGGATGCTTCAGCGTCATTGAAAATTTTGGACCATCGGATGGAGGTGTGCCGCCGAGGTCGCGGCGGCCATTTGGCCGATATTTTGTTCCATACATAATTGAACCATACCATATTATCAAAATCAACAACGGCCCTTAAAATTTATTGTTTTGGTTAAAAATATGAAAAACAAATTCCGTTAAAGTAAAACAACAAAAAATTAATTTTAAAAGATGTATTCAAAATGCAGCTGTTCAAAACATTTGCAACTCTTATTGTTCTTACTCTTAACTACACTATTAACACTAACAAATGTTAGGAAATAACGGTAATCACATTCCTTTTATTAATTCATCATTTAGATATTTGCTTTTTATTAAAAAACTCATCATAATTATTTTGCTATAAGAGTTTTAATAAGATATTGGAAGCGTTATTATCGTAAGAATTAATTTAGTGAAAAATGGCAGAAACCATATACAATTCTGATTTCAAGGTCAAAGTTTTAAATGACTTTCAAAATGGACTTTCTCAAAAAGACATTTCCTTAAAATATGCCGTTAAAAATTTAACAATTTGTCGCATTGTTTATAGTGGTGACATCCATACAACTCACAAAAAAGGAAGTCTCCGTACTACTACTGTTAAGAAAAGACAGAAAAATTAAGAATTTTTTTCACGAAATATCCTAAAGCAGTTCCTAGAGAAGTTAAAACTGAACTTTCCATAGATGCCAGTCTTTCCACCATTAAATGAAGAGCCCGAGAATATGGTCTTGTGTCGAAAAAAAAAAAATAGAAAAGCTCAGCACCCATTTAAATTGGACTCAACAGCAATGGAAGAACGTACTTTGGTCATTACAAAGAATGTAAATAAAGTTTTTTTTTTCTAGTCAGCGAAATGTCATGAGGACTAGTTAAGCTTGGTTCCTACAACTGAAAAATAGTTTCCTTGTTAGTGAAAAGTATAATTTGAACACAAACTCGACTTTTTTTAAAGATTGATTTTTATCTTCCTCGGCCATTATTGTCTCAATTATGTATGTGATGAAAGTAAATTTTTAAAACGTCTTAAATTCTTACTATTTGTGCCAAATATATACGAGTACACCCAACATACCAAATGACTTGAGAAAAATAATATTATAAGCTTACAAACACAAGCCTTAAGCTTGAAAAAGACTTGAAATAATATATTGAAAAGGGCTATTGTAACAATTGTAGAAAAATCAAAACGGAACCCTCGTGAAAATATTATGTGTGTATGATTACTATAAGCTTTTTCTTGCAATTGTAGAATAAGCTTACAAAAATAATATATTATTAATAGTTGAAAAAGAGAAATCATAATTATTTTCTTTTCTTTAATTTAATTTATTTTTTATTTTAATTTTAAAAATAAATAATAATAACTCATTTTAAATATAAAAAATACTAATTCATTTTAAATATAAATAATAATAATTAATTTTAACCATAAATAAAAATAATTAAATTTAATATGCAATTGCACGTTCACTATATAAAATTTACAACTAAATGTACACGCAAAACACGTTTGACAAATTTAAAGAAAAAGTAATGGCACTTGTTGTATGCATTATAAGCGTAGAACAAAGACAACAAGACTAGAATGTATTGAAAAATATTTATATTTCAATCGTCATATTGCGTTGTTGTTGTATGTTGTTCATAAGCATACTTGAGAAAAAGTTATGTATAATAATCTTTCCTCTAGCATTGTTAAATACTGCTTGTGAATTCGCATTTAATAAATATTATAATAAGCGAAATTAAGAAAAGCTTAAAACACACTATTAATATAAGCTTATTCTCAAGTTGTATTGCAGTTTGATTGCTATATGGTATATTGGGCATTGTTTGAAATTCTCGCAAAGGGTGTTACTATATGCATTCATACATATTTTTTTTTTTTTTGACTCATTACAAAATTGCAATTTTATTAATTTCATTTGTAATTTCATTTGTATTATTAAATTCATAAATTTCCCTAATGAATAATCAACAGACTTTCAACTAAACCCCCTCACATTTATAATGAAATCGAGCTTAAAATGGCACCGTCATTACCTTATCAAAGTCATCATCATCATCACCATCACCATCATCGTTGTAATCGTCAACAATAGTAAAACTATATAAAAATGTCTCATAAATTGTAACAAGTATCATTTTGAAAAAAAAAAAAAAAAATCTAATAACATTTTGAGTAACAAAACTAAAAGTTAAAGATAAACATTTAAACGAGACCTTAGCAAATATCAAAAAGGCAACATATTGCCAAAAGTAGTATTGAAGTTGTGGCAAACTTCATATGAGGCATCATCGCTGTCATCATAGCCATAAGATGACTAAGCAAAGAAGCAACATGATTTTAGGCTTAAATTAAACTCTGCTAAAACGCCATGAAAAAGTCCACAAAAATATGTGTTTTGCCAAAAACAAAAGGAAAATTGCTGATGACACACTAAAAATGTTTTCATACAAATGAAAAAAAAATTTCATCCCCTCGATATTTGTTTTTGGAACAGAGTAGCTTAAGAGTGTAATCTTTAATGTTATTTGAATAGTTTTCAGAAATGCGTTATAAAAAAAGGAGCTGACACCTATGTGATAGGACAAGAAAAAATATCGATGACTTGCCACAAAATCGTAGGCAGATAATCTGTCACAGGAAACGTCACGTGACTGGACAGGCATTTGGGACCGGTGTCGGACCGGTTCTTTTATATGAAAGCGACCGGTCACTATAAGATGGGCTTGTCATAGGAGTGGGGTGAAATTGCGCTCTGTTGCCCAGCAACAGTAGCGAAGAATTACAAGACAATAAAAGAAGAAAAATTGGAAATCGAAGAAAACTAACACTACAAAAAAATACTTTGTACTAATTAGTTATATGTTCTCGGGTGATCGGTCATGGGATATGTCTTTTAAGGTCAATTGACTAAATCTAAATTAAGATTTTTTTTAAATTAGAAAAACATTATCAAAATGAAAAAAATACAATAAAAAATCAATTAAAATTTACACAATTGTATTAAAAAAAAATCTGATTTTACAAATTTAAATTTAATAAATTAATTTGAATTAAAAATTTAATTCCAATTATAAGAGGACGGGTCAATACGCCAGTGACTTTTTGAATTAACCGCCTCTTACTCAGTTGACTCCTGCCAAAATTTTAACAAGCTGCGTCATTAAGTTTGTCTCTGACAGCCATTGATAGCAGAACTACCGCGTGATTTGTGTAGTAAATGGAAAAAAGTGAATTTCATGAGCTCATTTTTTGCGGAAAAAACTATCACTCAAACTAAAGCTAAGCTTGATAAATACTATGGGAACTCTGTACCATTAATTTCAATGGTAATTTTTTTTTTATTTTTAAAATCAATAAATTTTGATTAAAACAACTATTCCACACCAATGGCTGACAATCAATACATTTTCAAATACGACCAAGTATCATCATCAGATTGTCTTTATGGAGTTGTTTTATCTTATAGTACCAATGTTCTCGACTTTGTATCTTTTATTAATTCTAATCCTAACGTAATTAACTCCTATAATTATTATTTTTATTTTTAAAAATAATAAATTTTGATTAAAACAAAAAAGTGATTTACTGAATTTCGTTGTGGCTGTACAAGCAAGGAAGATGCCGAACGTTCTGGACGTCCAGTTGAGGTCTCTACACCCGAAACAATTGAAAAAATAATTCACGATATGGTGTTGGCCGATCAGAGATAGAAAGAGCGAGGAAGTCATATGATTCTCACATGGCTCAGTGGTTTTAATTTTTTGAATGATTACTTGGGTATGGGAAAGCTTTCCGCAAAATAGGTGCCGTATTTGCACACAATCGACTACAAACGCAATCGTGTGACATGTACAGTTTCCATGATCCCTAATCCGCCCTATTCTCCAGATTTAGCCTTGAGTGACTTTTCTTGTTTCCAAACCTAAAGAAATGGCTCGATGAAAAGAGGTTTGAGTCCAACGATGAAATCATCTCACAAAGGCATTTACCTATTTTGATTACCTCGACAAATCTTATTTTTTGGAAGGGATAAAAAAATTGGAGAAACGTTGGACAAAGTGTATACAGCTCAAAGGAGACTATGTTGAAAAATAAAATGATTTTTTCATGTTTCATTTTAGTGTTTCATTCAAAATGTAACGGACTTATTAACCCACCCTTGTAATAAACAAAAATCATTTAACAATAAAAAAATTAAAAACGAAGAAATTTAAAAATTTGAAACTAAAAGGTGCAAAAATTTAAAGAGCGTTTAACGAAAAAATCAAAAAAAATTATATACCAAGGGTTGACGAATGTGACCCTTAGGTCCTTTTTATTTTACTAATTCGTACGAGCATTTTTAAATTTCTTTCCCAAAATTTTTTGATTAGAAATTCAATTGAGTTAAATTTTTTTTTTATTTTAATTTTGACATTTTAATTCACCTAAGACGTTTTCTTAAGCTTATTGGCACTCTTATATCAGTGATATGTGCTGGGTCTGCCATGTTTTTACCAGTCACCGGTCACGGGACTGGTAACAGGGTAGGTACTTTCAGATCATCATATTTTGCCAGTTACGAAGTAGGTACCCTGCGGGAAAGGGACCTATTCCAGGACACGTCACGTGACCGGTTTATTGTGATAGGGACCGGTTACGAGACCGGTTTTTTATGGGCTTGTCATAGGAGAGGATCAATTGCCCCCTGTGACATGTCACAGGACTGGTCTAAACGAACATGTCACTCAACTAACCACGTAATAGCCGCTTTTAAACCGAGCATGTAGTAAGTTTTTTGAGAAACGGTATTGTTTGCACCTGACACAGGACTAGTATGTTCAGACCCAATACGTGATAGATACTTTTTATATCCATCACGTGATAAGTACTTTAGAAACCGATCCTGTTTTAACCTACCACAGGATTGGTACTTTCAGACCTATCACGTGATATATAGTTTTAAAACATTCACGTGGAAGGTACTTTAGGAACTTGACCTCTTTTCAGCTATCTCGTGATATGTACTTTCGGAATCGGTCCTGTTTTCACCTATGACGGGACAGGTCCCAATAACAGGTTCGATAACCAAAAGTTTATGTCATCGAACTTTTTTTTAAAGAAAGAGGTGACATTTCACAATGGTTAATTTTCCTTCCATGACAAAGTGATAAGCTCCTTTGATATAAAATGATCTGTTCTGTGGGAGCTTGTACACATTTCCCGTGGGATATCACTTAGTGTTAAACAAACATTATAATCTTGTGACTTATGCCCCGATCTATAAAATGAGAGAACGATCAAAGTTTTTCATAAACATTGACTTGCCTAGAACTTGTAAGAAATTTTATAAAATTTTTATTAAATTAATTCTTGATTAATATTATCCAGGACATCTTCTAATATTTAAGTTATTAATCCTTTAAAGATCTGATCTAAACAAATACTATAATATTAAGTACGAAATATATATGTTACAATATTTACTTGTAATATGCAATTTGCTAAAGAAAAAAGTTCACAAAAAATAAATACTATATTTTTAAATGGAAAGAAGGGAAATAGCACAGTGACAAGGGATGTAATTGTCTGTCGAGTCACTTCACTCACTCAGTCAGTCAACCAGTCTTTAAGTAAAAATGTAATGAGTTTAATAATATAAAACAATGAATAAAAATATACTCTACTCCTCGTCGTCGTCATCATACTCGCAAAGGAGGTATCAAAGTCAATAATAATGAAAATGATGATAATAAACACATAGTTTGTTGTACAGATTGTGTAGGCGTTCATCATCATCCAAATAAAAATTATGAAAATCACAAAAGGGGAGAAATATGAAACAATGTTTTGTTTTTTTTTTCCGCCCTCCTACAATTGCACTTTAACTGTTACTAGCCAGTCATCATTTCAAATTATGATAGACCATCAAAATTCTCATGACGACAATGATGTTCCAGGATGATGTGTAGATGCTGATGGTAAATGTAATGAATGCTACCAAGTGTTTGTTGGTTGTACTCATAACCAACAAACTGACTGACTTGGCTGGCTGGCTCTCTCTAGTATATTAATTGCCAAAAATGAAATTTATTTCATTCATTAATATTACGGATGTGCCATGCAAAATGTCAAGTAATCAACTACATCCTGCACAAGGTCCTTGTCGTTTGCTTACTTACTTACAAAAACTGACATTTAATTCGCTCGCTGTTGCTGTTGTTGTTGCGACCATGTAGTCGTAGTTATTCAGAATCATAGTCATGTTGTTTTATATTAAAACACATAAATAAGTTAAATATTGTTTTATATACATTTTTTTTTGTACTCCTCCTTTCTTGTCAATAGTGTATCATGTCAGTCAAATTTAGTGTGTTTGCCATGGAATAGGAAACATAAGTGACAGCAGGAATTTCCGGTGTGGCGAAAAATATGAAACAAAACAAAACAAAACTTTCAGTGAATTGTTTATGAAAAGGATATTTTGATATGGTAAATAGTTTTTGTTACATAACCAGTTAATTATTCAAAATAATAACCGATCAGGGAATAAAAAAAAATTTTGTACGAAAGGAAATTTATATTTGAAGAGTATTTTTTTGTGATTTAAAATCTAAAAAGAGAAATATGTATTCTACTGGTTGCATGAAATTTGCATATGTAATAGAGAATTCAAATCCAAAGTTAAACTTTTATTTTTTAAATGCAATATCCGATGTTTAGAAAGTTAAAAATTATTAGTAATATTTTGGTACTTTTCAGTTTGGCATGTCGAAAATTTTTAAAATTGGAAAATCGACTTAAAATCAATCACCCTGTGGGAAATAAACTTGTCACCTGGTGAATAAAACGTTTTGTCATATATTTTCACCAGACACCTATAGGAGATTAATATTTGTTATTCACCTCAAAAATTGTTTTTTACCTCAAACATTTTTTTCGTCACAAAATTTTTTTTCACCACTAAATTTTTTTTACTACGAGAGCAGATCAATAAGTCCGTGAATTTTCGAACTTCCCTCGTAGTTATATGAAATGCAACACTGCTTCCATTAAGTACCACCTTTTAATAGACTACTGTCAAGTTTTGAGCAAGTTCCGTCAGTTACTTTGCGTTTAACAGCTGTTCAAAACATACAAAATCGTGGCTTTTTTAAAACTGGAAAAAAGTGAATTTCGAGTGCTCATTAAACATAATTTTTTGCGAAAAAAAACCGTCAATCAAACCAAGGAAAAGCTTGATAAATACTATTGGGACTCAGCACCATCGATTTCAATGGTAAAAAAGTGGTTTACTGACTTTCGTTGTGGCCTTACAAGCACGGAAGATGCCGAATGTTCTGGACGTCCAGTTAGGGTCTCTACACCCAAAACAATTGAAAAAATTCACGATATGGTGTTGGCCGATCGGAGATTGAATGTGAGAGTGATTGTTGAAGACATAGGCATCTCACATGGCTCAGTGGTTTCAATTTTGAACGATCACTTGGGTATGAGAAAGCTTTCCGCAAGATGGCTGCCGCGTTTGCTCACAATCGACCACCAACGGAATCGTGTGACAGCTTAGTTTCCATGGCAAAAATCCATGAAGTAGACTACGAATTGCCCCCTCATTCGCCTTATTTGCCGGATTTAGCCCACAGTGACTATTTCCTATTTCCAAACCCAAAAATATGGTTCGGTGGAAAAAGATTTTGCTCCAACGATGAAATTATTGATCAAACAAATGCATATTTTATGGACCTTGAAAAATCCTGCTGTTAAATGCAAAGTAAATGACGGAACTTGTTCAAAATTTGACAGTGATCTATTAACAGGTGGTACTTGATGGGAGCAGTGTTGCATTTCATATAACTATGAGGGAAGTTCGAAAAGTGACGGACTTATTGATCCACCCACGTACATAAATTATTTTCACATTCAAAAATATATATTTCCAGTACAAAAAATTTTTTCAATACGTCAATCATTTCTTAGTTTCAATTTTGTTATATTTTATCTGTAACGAAAATACTGCACTTAGGGAGAACAGTTTCATCATATTTATGAAACTGTTTCATAAATCTTTTGCCATTAATTTTTCATCATATTCTTCATCATGTTTAATAAATCTTATCATTTCACAAAAAGCAAAAATCATTAAAAGAAATTTTAATAAAAAACTTAAATCCAGTGTAAAAAAATCTGATCAAATCTGTTTAGATCCATTTAGATATAATTGAATCCAATTAGATATGGTATTTGATTTGATCATATATGATAAGATATGGCATATGTGATACACTTTATGGCCATATCTGATTAGATATAGTGAGAGATCTCGAAAATTTTTTGAATTTTGTATACAGGTATGAGCATATCTGGTCATATAGCATCACATCTGGTGTCAGATCCAGTTTTAAAAGACCCCAAAATAAAAATGTACATTAAAATAAAGATGTTTTTTTTAATCTCTTATTAAATCTGATTAGCTCTTGACATATAATAGTCAAGATCAAACTAAATATGATTATAAATAATATTCAAGATCTGACTAGATTTGATCAGACCTCAAATTTGTCCCCAATTTTAAGATCTAATTTGATCTGCTGCAATTAAATCTAATGGGATCTGTTCAGATCTGAAATAAAAAATAAAAGTTTGGATGAAACTCTTAAAGATAGAGTTTTATTTCGGGGTCATAAACTAAAGCTCTTTTCCGTCTAAAAATAAAACTCTTTTTGTTTATTTTCTTCTTTTTTTACAGTCCCTTTTTTAGTAATTATTTGTTTAATAATGTGTTTAGTAATTTATTTGTTTAATTTAACGAAAATTTTCTGCGGAAAGATTTGTACGCAGATCGCTCAAGACCAATTTAAGGGCAGAGAATGCTCTTTCCACACTTACCTGGGTTACAGGAACACACTGTACATTTTTTGCCAATTTATATAAGTGGGGATAATGTATTTTGTTTACCTCCCAGGACTTAGAAAGAGGTTTATCAATCGATAACGGCCTTGGAGAAAAATTATCGATTTTATAGGCAAACTTTTTGTATCAATTTACATAAAATTAATTTTATTTTCTGGCGGGAAAAATAAAACCCCTCAAATGAGTTTTATTTTGTGACGACGAAGTGAAACTTCGGTTAAGCCGAATTTAGTGCATGGACGAATTCGATAGTACAAGAAGCTCCAGCTGCAGCTGAAACAAACTGGCCTAGTGACTTATATCGGCTCACTAAGAGGTTAACAGCACTTTTGTCTCTATCAAACCATTAAGGTATAATTCCGGCACACTTATAACCTCTAAGGAAGAACATCTTGAACTCTGGGCTATAGGTTAGGTAGAAGTGGTAGCCTGCCAATCAGACTCACTTAGACTATAAAGTCCCTTGTGATACCACGGAAGCTAGTAAAAATTATATCACTAGCTTCCCCCGTCGAACCATCCCGATTGCCTCAAAAAGCCCCTATGTCGGCCGATATCGATATCAGCCAAATAATCCAGGTCCTCAAAGAAATATGAGCCCCTCCTGCGAGCCAGGGCAGGACAAGTGCAGAGAAGGTGCTCCACAGACTCCTGCTCCTCCTCGTCACCACAGCTTCTGCAAAAGTCACTAGACGCAACCCTCAACCTAACTGCGTGCCTTCCAATCAGACAGTGTCCCGTCATGACGGACACAAGTAGTGATATATCGGGCCTTGACAGTGACAGCTACCTGTGCGTGCGCTTTCTATCCAGACGGGGCCACATCTGTCTGGAACGAATACAACCACGGGCTATACACTTTTCTGAAATGTTCCCCTTAGGCCCTCAGATGAATCCGGCTATCTGCGATTGTATTGATCATAATACACTTTTAAATATCGGCATTACTCTTCCAGTAATGTCTGAGATTATACTTGTCATTAAATCGCTTAAAAATAACAAAAGCCCAGGCAGCGACAATATTTCTTCAGAATTACTTAAGCCAAACACGAGAACGGAGGCAGAACTGATTTTACCTATTAAAGAAGAAATATGAACAACGGAGAATAATCCAGACGAGCTCAAAGAAGGCAATATTGTTAAAATAACTAAGAAAGGCGACTTAACAAATCGCAACATCTGGCGGGGAATGACTTTACTTAGCATGATGAATAAAGTCTTATCTCACATTATAACCAAAAGGTTATTTGACGAATTAATGCCAAGTTTAAGACAACAACAGGCTAGATTTTGCCCGTGCGGGGGCCATATAAACTCATTGAGAGTAATTGTTAAGCAGTCAGTTGACTTATCTTTATTGATTTCGAGAAGGCTTTTGACACTCTGGCCCATAATGTTATCTGGAATGCTCTCGAATGTAAAGCGGTACCACTCAAACGCTTCCAATTAATATAAAGTATGTAAATCGGGGCAAGCTGCCGAATTCTACATGATGGCATGCTTAGTCGTAAGATTGAGGTTGGCACTGGCGTTCGTCGAGTGTGTGTGTGATGTCTCCACTGCTATTCAATATAGTGCTGGATAGTCTGATGCACCAGGCAATGATGGGGAACCGCGGGATCGTTTTGGGGGCTGAACAAAAGGTTGGAGGACCTCGAATATGCAGACGATATATTCCTTCTCTCTCATAGCTATACTGATATGGCAGCACAACGAAGGCTCACCTACATATCAGAGAAAGCCGGGTTGAAAATCAATATAAAAAAGACCAAAGTTATGCGAATAAATTCTGGAAACTTGAAGCTCTTTCTAAAAAATAATGAAATATTAGAAGAAGTTGAAACATTATATTACCTCGGAGCTGTTATAAACCGAACTCGTGACTCTAGTGAAGACATTGTGAAAGCCGAATAAAAAAAAAACGCCACACAATATTTTAGCCAGCTCAGTAAAGTATGGAAATTGTCTTTAATATCACGCCGTGTTAAAATCAACATTTTCAAAACCAATGTAAAATCAACTATTTTATTTGGCTGTGAAACGTTGCCTCCCGAGCCATTAACACTTTGCAAATTTTCGTAAATAAATGTCTACGAAGAGTTCTACGAATCTTCTGGCCACGAAGCATCCCAAACAACAATCTGTGGGCTGAAACACGACGACAAATTTCGTTGTGTGTAGAAATACAGAGAAGAAAGTGGAACTGGATTGGACATACTTTTACTTGTTTGCTATGCCCTACCTAAATGAGGCAACCATTTCTTCGAATTGAGAACACTTGAAAAATAAAAGTCTTATAAAAAGTTATGTCAAGCCATCGAATTCCAAAGAACACATTACCAGACCAATAAGTTTTTACACAAACATTCGATTTCTTTATAAAAAATTCAAAAAGTGTGTAATGATTTAATCAATTTCCCATCCGATTAACATATTTAATTTCCTACCATTCATTGTAGCATAAACGATAATCACAACAATGACCTGTCAAACCCATATTGACATGTTAACAATAAAAATAAAAAAAATACCATGTGACCAAATCATTGCAAAAAAAAACTAATACACATGATTAACTTTAATTATCGTATTGATCTAAAGTAAAACGTGTTTTACATCAGGCATAATAAAAAAACGGAAATCTATCAAAATTACGACAATTTAATAGAAATCAATACCTAAAGTCACATATGAAGACTCATTCACATCATTTTGACATCATTGTACTTATTGAAAATTTCATCATTATATAATCAACTCTACACATTAGAGACTTTATGGCGAATGTATTTTTTTACGATTCAAATCCCTTATGTAGCAAAAATAAAATTCGCATTATGCTAAGCAAGTGACCAAGGAGATTTCCCTTTCACAACAATAGTTACTTCATTGATTACCGATTTACCAACAAAAACAAGACATGATCTCAAGGGGATATTTTCAAAAACGGACACACACACTTTGGTTTATATAAGTAAATACACACACACACACACGCATATAACCGTCAAAACATCAGGACTTTATTAACGCACTCACTTACTCACTGGTCATACAAGGTCCTATTTTCCACCACCCTTCATTTTCGTTTGGTATTGGCAATGAAATAAGGATGAACCTTAATGATAGAATGTGATGAAAGTAGCAACAAATAATCAAAAAATTAAAATCTCTTTATATTTTATACCCGCTGATTAAATGTTTTCACTATTGTTATTGTTATGGTAGTTTGATGATGATGTTGATGTACTCTATTGATGGGATGGATACAATTGTTAGTTAAACCACTGAGTGACTGACTGGCTAACAAAGTCCTTTTTGATAATGTAGTGGTGGTAGTCAGTTGGTTATTTGGCACATAATAAAAAATATATATATTTTTATATAAGGGAAATTATTATACGTAATATTATCCTTTTTTCTGTTGTTGTTGTGATGGCCCATACCAAAATGCTGGACAGTTAAGTAAACGATTAAATAAATGCATGAGTGCATTATTTCTATAGGGAGAAAAAAAGGAAAGCTAAAGAAACCCATAAACATTTAACTTCAGTTGGCAAAAATATTTTTGGTTTATGTTGTCCGCACTCAAATGATGAAACCCTTGAAAATCCTTTTTTGATTACGCACACATATATCAAAAATCATAATAATATAATGTGTAAGAAATGTAGATGAATTAATCAAACCAACCATAGTAACAACGCATTTAATCTCTAATCAAGTTATTAACATTAACAATCAACCAAAAAAAAGAAAAAAAAAACTACTTGAATATCGTTGCCAATCCTGTAAACACCTTTTCTCAGTCAATCTTCTTCATTCCATACGTGCTTTTTTTCCTTTTTATTATTATTTCTTTAATACACTAATTGCGTTTTTTTCTTCATGCTCATAATACAATACCAGTTTCACACTTTGTTTTTGGTTTCTTTGTGTGTTTTTTTTTTTTTTTTTGATAGTTTCAAGTTTGTCAGATTTTCTATTCTTCATTTCAGGATTTTTTGATCTTTTATTATGTTTTATGATTTCTATTGAAGTATCCTGTCAGATTAATTGAAGATTTTTTTTGTCCTATTTCGTAGTGTTAACTACATTTCACCATAAGATATTATCTGCGTTTTAGATATTGCGTGTTAAATTTAACACAATTTTTCATAGGTTATACACTCAGGGAAAAAAAGTTTTGTTGTCCCAACCGAATACTTTGGTTACTGAAATTTTTATTTTTCGGTGCGTTTAAATACAAGTTTATCTAATGGATTCCTAACTGTCCAGAAAAACTTTGTTAATGGATACAATATTCTTATACATTACCTTTTGCATTACTTGCAAGCATAAAGTAATGAATTACCAGTCATTGATAACGTATGGCATGATTTAAAAACGTTAAGAAATAATTAAAATATTTTTGAAAATCTTTTTTTATACTCATTACTTTTCCCTGTTTCGACTTCGCGGAGGAAAACACCAAGCTAATGTATTCATTTATGTTCAAAGCAATCAAATATTATATACGAAGATAGCTAAGTGGATAGAGTTCTCGGCTGGCAACCAGAGTTTGCAGGTTCGATTCCCATCATGACCACGTTATATTTATTTATTAACGTTGGAAGTATTTTTAATAATTATTTAAGAAAAATTATTTGTTATAAAAAATATCTATTTTTAGAGACAGGACTTTTCCCATTCTTGTAACCATATAGTAATTACTTACTTTATCACCTCTAAAGTAATGGGTCCATGCACTACCTTATCGCCTGTAAAATACAGCGATTAAGTACAGTGTAAAGTAATGCATCTGGCCCTATGGCTATACATTACTTTAAAGATTATTTGGTAATGTGTGGTTTTGCTGGATATGCCTTATCCCTAAATATCATTAGCTGTAATATACGAGGGCGGATCAATAAGCCCGTAACTTTTTGAATGAAACACAGATTTTTTTTGCAAAAAAAAAATATTTATATTTCAACTTATCTCCTTTTAACTCAATACACTTAGTCCAACGTTTCTTCAATTTTTGTATTCCTTCCAAAAAATTGGATTTTTCGAGGTCCATAAAATAGGCATTTTTTTGATCAATAATTTCATCGTTGGAGCAAAATCTCTTTCCAAGGATCCATTTCGTTAGGTTTGGAAATAGGAAATAGTCACTGGGGCCTAAGTCCGGAAAATATGTCGGATGATGTACCAATTCGTGGCCCAATTCATGGAATTTTGCAATAGAGACTACACACTTGTGCACCCGTGCATTATGGTCAATTGAGAGCAAACTCGGCAACCATCTTGCAGGCAGCTTTTTTAAATCCAACTGATCATTTAAAATCAAAACAACACTGTCATATGAAATGCCTATGGCACCAACAATCTAACGCACTTTTACTGTTCGATCGGCCAACACCATATCGTGGATTTTTTCAACATTTTCGGGTGTATTGACCTCAATTGGCCGTCCAGAACGTTCAGCGTCATTTGTACTTGTGCGACCACAACGAAAGTCAGTAAACCACTTTTTTACCATTGAAATCGATGGTGCAGAGTCACCATAGTATTTATCAAGCTTTTCCTTGGTTCGATTGACGGTTTTTTTTTTGCAAACACTAATGTTTAATGAGGACTCGAAATTCACTTTTTTTCCATTTAAAAAAAAATCCACGAGGTTGTATGTTTTGAACAGCAGTTAAACGCAAAGTAAATGACGGAACTTGCTCAAAATTTGACAGTAGTCCAATAAAAGGTGGTATTTGATGGGAGCAGTGTTGCATTTCATATAACTACGAGGGAAGTTCGAAAAGTCACGGACTTATTGATCCGCCCTCGTGATATTAAAAACGATATATTTTTATACCATTAATTTTTTAGTCATCAAAATATTTTTAAGCTTGTAATTGTGAAAAAAAAATATAGTACCAACTTTATTGTCTCCGAAAAAGTATTTTACTTTCTACCAACCAGCATTTTCACAAATTGTTCAGAAAAAAAGTTGTCATAAATAAAAAAATTAATAAAAATGGGAACATTTGTAAGTAATATCAAATGAGTTAAAGAAGTAAAATGGCACTTTTAAGACTGTAACAGTACCACAATAAGTTATATATACCAACATTGTCGTTGCTGCCTTCCACAGTGTTTTTGCTACAAATAATGTAAAAAAAAATGGAGGCGATAGAATTTTGAGAAAAGAAACCTTTTTAGTAAAAGTGAAAATTTGTGGTAAAAAAAATTTTTGAGGTGAAAAAATTTTAGGATAATACATAAAATACTCACCTGTAATCGTCTGATAAAAATATGACAAAATATTTTATTCACTTGACGATACTATTGGACGTATAACTTTAAAATGCGGGGTTTTTGGGAAAGCGTATTTCAGTCGATCGAAACAAATGGTAGTGGGGCGGGGCAAGGTCTGGAGGCGGGTGGGGCAAAACTTCACAACCATTGTTTTGTAAATAGTTTTTAGTCTTACAACCTGTGGTCGCATATTACGGCTGTTTTTCAGCCAACGCTCACTTCAAATTAATTAATTGTGTTAGGTACAGGTCCCCTGTGATCGTCTGGCCCGATTTAAGCACATCATAATAGATGGGACTCTTCTAGGCCCATATTAGGCTTTGGCGTTGATTTGGCTGGTCTTCACATACGATTTCTTGCGCTTCGGGTTGTCGTACATAGAGAAAACATATTCATTGTGACAACCAAATTTTTTAATACCGAATGCTTTGGTTGGAGCCCTCCATATATTTGTTTGTAGCAACAGAAAATGGATTAATACAACAGAAATCCGTTTAATGCAACAGAATTTCAGTTAAAACAATATATTTCAATTGGGTCAGAAATACATTAAATTGCGAGAACCAAATAATTCCGTTGCTGCATATCATTCAGTTGGCAAGAAATTCAGTTGTCAGAATGAATCTGTTTTTTGTGTGTAATGAATCCATTTTTCATAGCCAGTACCCTGCGGGAAAAAGGGGTCATTTGGGAATTGGGACCTGTTCCGCGATAGGTGAAAACTGAACCGGTTCCGAAAAAACATATCACGAGATAGGTAAAAAAAACCACCGGTTCCTAAAGTTCCTATCACGTGACCGGCTTAAAAGTCACGACTTGTCCTTTTAGACCAGTCCTGTGACATGTCACAGAGGGCTATTGACCCCCTCCTAGGACAAGCCCATTTTAAAGTGATCGGTCCCTTGACCGGTCTCTATCACAATGAACCGGTCATGTGACGTGTCCTGGGATATGTCCATTTCCCGCAGGGTACTTCTCTTTTGGCGTTTAAGCAGCATTTCAGACATGAAAAATTGTTTTTCAACATCTCTTGGCTTCAACTCGTGTAATACCCAATTTTCTCGGTTTTAATTGACTCCTGCTGCTGAAAACATTTTAAAATTGCTACTTGAGCAACTCTCAATGACCCTGATAGGGTTATTAACCCTATAATACCCCGTTAAGAACCGTTATAGGGTTATCAACGGGGCATTGTAAATGGGATAATGCCATACCGGACTTCTGCAGACTGTGCGGGGATGTTGAGGAGCTAGAGACGGTGGAACATGTACTGTGCCACTGTCCTAGTATGCAGGGTCTCAGGCAGAAATGGCTAGGAGATATGTTTCACGACGAACTGGGGTGTATCGTTGTGAATTCAGAATTGTAATGTTATACACCTAATATGAAATCGTTGTAATCGTTTAAAACTTCTTCATCAATATGAAAATTTTTTAATTTTAGTTTTTGTTTTGTGGAAAATATTCATATAAATAAAAATACAAACTTATTAAGAATTACAAAAAACAGTGTATAGATTTATGAAGCATTCGTCTTATATTCCTATGAAACACTTCATCATATTTATGGAAACTTTATAAATATAAAAAAAAAAATTGTGACAAACAATTTTTCAAAATAAATTCATCAATGTTATAAAACTTTTTGAGGAAGTTTCAGCAATATATATGAAGAAGTTTAATCAATAGTTATAACGAAATTTTATCAATATGATGTTTTTTTTTTAATTATTTATTTAAGTAAATAAAAATGTAAACTTAATGAGAATTATAAAAAGTAGTGTATTGCAATTGAAATATATCAATTATAAAAGCTTTTTAATATTTTTTTTATCAAATGAAATGATAAAGAAATATATCATCATATTTATGAAGTTTGATGAACCACGAGTTTTAACAATTTCATCAATATGGTAAATATTTTTTCCCTGAGTGTAAGGAAAAATTAATTATTTTAATAAAATAAGTTTTTACATTATTTATTAAACAAGTACGCAATTATATCAAAAACACTCAACTTGAATTTGGAAAAAAGGAGTTATGAATGTGTCTTATCAATTTAAAATACATACTTCTCTCGAAAAGTCATACCATATGAATTACAACAAAAGAAAAATCATACCTATTAATATGAACTGTTGGAATTTTGTTCATTAGATCATTCATTCAACATATCAAGCAACAAATAGACATTTGATTTTTCTTTTACAATTTTCAAAAGCCACAAATGCTGAAGAACCAGCAACCCAACCCTCCTTATGCAACAATAGACGATAAGAATAAAGTTTTCTTTTTTTCTTTCAAAAAAAAAAAAAAAAAAAGGACGACTGAGTGAATAATGAATACATTTCACCTTTTTCAAAAATACAACAATATTTGATTATGTGTTACGGTAATTCATTCATATGTTAATGTACAAGTAACAATACAATGCAATTCTTTTTTTTTTTTGTTGTAAGCCCTGGAATCATGTTTTCCTTATGGTTGGTATTAAAAACTTTACAGCCTTTTTTGCGTACATTTTTAATGCTCAATGTATTGTCAAGATGTTCTTGTTGAGAATAATGATGAAGACGAGGGAAATTAAAAGTTTATAAAATTCACTTGTATATGATCCTTGTTAAGTTTTACATTTTGACAATTTATATAACCATTGAAAAAAAAAAATTTTACTAGGCATTTTGTTAAAAATTTCTTCTCAAATATTTGCTATAAGTACTCTACATTTCCCTAAGGTATATAAAATTATGAGATTATTTTACTACACTATTTAACTGCGATGTCATAGATTCAATTCTCAGATAATAAAAAAAAAATCTAAGCGATATGAGCTTATTATAAAAAAACCGTTTGTATATTTCTGTGAGATTTTTAATAATTTTTCTTTATCAAATTTACAAAATTTTGCCAAAGTTTAATCCACATTTTCCCCACTTAAATTTAAGATGGGGTCGACTTTGGAGCCAGTTCAAAGAAATTTATGTACGCTGTAAAAAATATGGTTGAACATGATTGGTCATAGTTTGATCCTAATATATCATCAATTGATTACATTTGATTACTTTATGATCACTGATGACTATTTGATCGTCATTTATGATCATATTATGATTATTATGTAATTTAATCATAACATGATTCCAAAATTGTAATAAAAACTACAAGCATTTCGTGGAAGAAAAACACAAATGGCAAAGCGTTGGTCCGTTTTTATAAAATTAAAGTCCTGAGGGTCAATTCTCGTTCTGTGAAACGGTGAAATGAAAAGTTTTTTCACGTTTTCATAGTACTTTTGATTCGCGTTCTGTGAAAAAATGTAAAGAAATATCAAAACGTTTTCATATGAAAAAAAAGTGGAACGAAACAAGATTTTTTCACGATTGCACAGCACTGGCGATTCTTGTTTTGTGTAACAGTGCAAACAACTGTCAAAATATTTTCATATGAAAAAATTGTTTACACAGACTATTTATAAGTGAAATAAACATGGAGAAGACTGTAAGAGGAAAGCGTGCCAGCGAAAGCCAAAAGGAGTATTTAATTAATTATTGAGAAAAGCATGTGGACATTGCAAACGATAAGTAAGTAGCTTAATAAACATAATCACACTTATTAATCCCATATTTACAGATTTGTAACTGCAGATGGTGCGAAATTTAGAGACGAAAAGTGTAACGAATTAGCGGCGAGCCTTAACAGTTTTAGTGGGACCCAAAAGGACAGTGAAAAATGGCAAAAGTATGGCATATTTATTTATAGTTGATCTATATTCTTTATGAATTTTTTTTTCTTTAAGTAGTATTAGACTTCATACGCGCACCAAATATAGTTCACTTAAAGTAAGCCGATATTAATCCATGAAGTGCTTGTCGGTTGTCATCTCGAATGCATTGCGGTCAGCACGAAGTATGCGTCTCAGCACTCTCAAAAAATTCCTATAAGTTATTAAATTATTTACTGCAATGAAATGCTTGTAACATCATTGTCTTACCTTTGTTCATCCGGAATTCTTTGAGTAATATCCAATAATACAATTAATCGAGATATTTTTATATAATTATTTAAAATAAATATTACGAACTTAATTCTCTTTTGTTTACGTTTTTCTCTGTTTTGACATTTGCTTTAAATTTTGGATAACACAGTTACAAAATTTGCATGGGTACAGTGCGAATGAAATATTTTTTTCATAATACATACGAGAATCGCAATTTATGTATTTGTGAAAAGTTCGAGTGAAAAGTGCTTATGAAAACGAAAATGAAAAGTTTTTTTTCATTTCACATTATCACAGATCGAAATGGCAAAGCGTTGGTCCGTTTTTATAAAATTAAAGTCCTGATCGAACCCTAAAAAGATAACGCCATTCTTGGGTTGGCCACTTGCATTTTAGAACCTTGGCAAATCATTGGGTACAATAGTAAAATACGTGCTTTGCCAGTACAGATATTTTGTGTTTTTTTTTTTTGTATTAATATTAATTATAAATTATATTATAAAAATATAAATATATATTCTGAGTATTTTTATTTATTTATCCAGTTTAAAAATGTTCTCTTCGAAGTTTAGAAAACTCAATTAAATACAGAATAATTTTAAATGAAATTATAATTTGCAATTAAAATTTATAAATTTGATTTTTTTTTTTTGTTTTTTGATGTAAAATACTAAAATTTAAATTGATATTTATATTTTCCACTTTAAATTGTGAATATTTGAAGTGAAAATGATATAATCGATTGAAATTTTAAACAAAATTTAGTTTTTCACTAAAAAGCAAGTAAAAAGGCTTAAATTCGGCTGAGCCGAATCTATAAATACCGTCCACCAAATATGAGGTGAAAATAATTATATGAGGTGAAAAGGATTTTTTGTGGTGAAATAAAATTTTAGTGGTGAAAAAAATTTTTTGAGGTGAATATAAAATACTATTCAATTCAAAGGCACTGGTTAAAAAACAAGAGAAAATATTTTACTTCACAGTCATTACTATGAAATTGAACTAAAATACACCCTATTTGTAGGGAACATTCATTTTCACATTTTCACTCATAACTTTTTGACCGCTGGACTGCTATTTATCATTTTCATTAATCGAGGTAAAAATGAGCACCCCCGCTGGCGTCTTTGGGCCGTGATCGGCATTTCAACAGACAGACGGACATCGCTAAATCGACTTAAAATTATATATGGATTACGAATATATACATTATGAGGTCTTAAACCTATATTTCTACATATATGGTGAAGGACATAAAAACTCAACTAAAGATTTTTTTTCTGAGTATGGGTTTTGCAAAAATACATTTTTTAAATTGGAGGAACTTAAAAATTAATTCAGACTTTTCATTTTAAAATTTCAAATATAATATTTCGTTTTGAAATTGATGAAATGCTGAATGAAATGGTGATTTTAATTCAGTCATATAAATATTCTAAATGGAAATCAGAATTTTATTAAAAATTTGGTCAAATTGCCATCAAATTTGAGATTTTTTTATTTGAAATTGATAATTAAATAATTATAATAAATTTTTTATAAAAAAATATTTTAAACGAAACGAATTAAGAAGATTGAAGAAAACTAACAAAAAATTTTGATTAAATTTCTACAAAAATTTTACACAAAATGGCCCAAAATGTATTACCATATCGGAAGATGCTTTAACTGTTGCAAATTACGGCATCTGTCAGTTTTGTGAAGTAAAAAGAATACAGGTCGACAAATGTCATACTTTTCATGAACGCGGAATACTGGTGACTATTTTTCAGTGGACGATTTTTTTTGTCTAAATTAACGAGGTCATAGAAAAAACATAGAAAAACACATTTTTTTGGGTTGATTCTTTTTAATTTTTCAACATAGTCTCCATTTAGCTCAGCCAGCGACTCTCCAACTTTTTTAAGACCTCCGCAAAGTAGGATTTCGGAAGGTTCTTAAAATATCATTCTGTTGCAGAGATGAGCTCCTCATTGAACTCGAATCTTTTTCCGCAGAGCCATTTCTTAATATTTGGAAATAGGTAAAAGTCACCGGAAGGCAAATCTGGAAAATAGACGCATGCGGCAACAATTCGCACTGCAACTCGTGTATTTTTGCCATTGAAACTGCATAAGCTTGCACACGAGCATTCTTGATGGGAGATCACTTTTTTTTTATTAATAAGGGGCGTGTTTTCTTGATTTCTTAGCTAAATTGTCCCAATAATGATGAATAATATTCTTAATTTTTTATTTTTCCGCTTTTAAAATAGTCAATGTAGATTATTCCATTGTATATCCCAAAAAAAAAAACAGTTGTCATAACCTTCACTGTCTTCCGTCGCGGCGGATTCACCTGGTAAAATCCATTGAATCCATGATTCCTCAATAGTTATGTATTGGCGAAGAAACCAGTAACTAAATCAGTGGCACGGCACACAGTCGATTGTAAGCAAACGGGGCACCCATATTGTCGATAGCTTTTTCATACCCAATTTTTCGTGAAAAAATTAAATCACTGAACCATGATAGGGCCCCTGCACCTTCACACACTTTAGCCCGTCGGTCACTCAAAACTATATTGTAGAGGTACTAAATGAATTTCATTATTTGTTGCGGTACGGCCACGGATAAATTCATTTAACCAATTGTAGATAGTCTTAAACACTGGTGCAGATGTGCTGTAGACTTTGTCTAACTAATCTTTGATTTTCTAAAGTGATTTGCCTTTTAAGTAGAATCGTTTGATGACAGCGCCAAATTAATTTTTTCCACTTTTTAACATAGTAAAAGTTCGATTGATACAAAAAAAGTAAATGACGTGTTTTCCTAAAAGTTTGAGAGTTGTCTTTTGCAACTTCACACGACCTAAGGACGAGTTTTCCTCCGTTAGCTGGGGTAAGGTCTCCGAGGTGGGATTCGTCACAGAAATTTATATAAATCCAGCGATAGAAAGTAAAATGCAGTCTTATTAATTCGTTATAACCTTAATTTATTTATTGACTTATGTCTAATTACAAGGATACACCAAGAGAGATCTTAAGTGTGTGAAGGGTACGCCCCTAGCCAGGGTAAAGCTGCAGGTCCCCCTCTATGATCTTCATGGTGGCTCTTCTAGAGAGGGGTTGATGTACGGGGTATTTCCTACTGGAAATACTTGCAGTATTTCTGGATTGCTTAAGAGGATTCAAAGATTGTGACTTTCGTACAACACACTTTCCTGTTGCTCCTAAGATACTTGCAGAAGGACACGTAAGGCTATGGCCGGGGGTTGTCCGTACGGCTGTTGCAAGAGGTGACCTATGTACGGCACATCTGGTGGAAATCTTGTTCAAGGACACATACAGGATATATTGTAATTCTCTTAATTCAAGCAAGTAGGTGATCTGCGTACGGCACTCTTCCTTGTAAAAATCACGCTCTAAGGTATTAATTAGTAGTAATTAGTAGGATTTTCAAGGACTTTTGAAGGAATGAATAGAATGGGTTAATGAGTTCGAAGGATACTCACGGGTTGTTTGTAGGACTGTTCAAAGAGGTGACCTATGTACGGCACCATACGTCCTGGGGAAAATCTTTTTAAGGACACAGGCAGAATATTCACAGAACCTTCAAAGACATTCACAGGACCTTCAAGGATATTCGCAGAACCTTCAAGGATGCCCTCAGGATCTTCAAGTATATTCGCAGGACTTCCAAGGATATTCGCAGGACCATCAAGGATATTCACAGGACCTTTGAGGATATTCGCAGGACTTACAAGGATATTCGCAGGATCTTCAACGATGTTTGTTTGGACCTTCAAGGAAACTAGCAGGACCTTTAAGGATATTGACAGGATCTTCTAGTATACGGTACACGACCTTATTAGGATAAGTCCTCAAGAGCTAGAAAGAAAGAGAGAGATTAGTGGATTATTCACGTCTGCAGACAATTGACCCATTTTTGTTCAATGACCTGCTTTATATAACCCTGGCGGCAGCTAATTGTAGTTGTCGCCGTTGTAATAACTACGTTTGTAGACAGAAACAAGCGAAGCGACTTCTGTAGTTACAGTAGCATTTCCAGCCAACGCCTTACCAATGCTTTGTTTTCTGTGTCATCGACCATTTCTAACAGGGTTTGTTTTTTTAGGGTAGAGTACCACACAGTCGCATTAATCCCTAACAACTTTCATTTATTTTATAAAATTTAAATAATTTATTGTATAAATTTCTATACAACTATGTACCTTCTCCTCTTCATTGTTACCTTCCTGTAAGGATTTCTAGTAAAATTTTGTTTTAATTCCTTTTGACATTAAAAAAAAAAAAAAAACAACATTCAACTCTATTGAAATTTGTAGAACATACAATAATCGCACAATAATGAAATTATACTTTCTTTTTGTTCCACTTTTTTTTTCTCCATCATCTCTAGTTAAGCTTAAATTATAACTTAAATAATGCCTTCTTTCTTTAAGAAATTAATTCATTTTCCTAACAAGGATTTTTAATGCCGCTGTTTCTTGTATAATGTATGTAAAAGTTTACGAACAATAGGTTTATAGTCTTTTTACTTTTCAAAATATATATCCTTTACATATCCTTACATATCCTTTTTTTCATTGTCGTCATATCAAATACATATGCACACCGTATTTGTAATTTACTATTAACACAAACACACATACATACACACACAGTGCTTAATAACCCGCGAATTGCCATAAAATATTTTATGTTGTTTTCCCTTCTTGTTTCTTCTCATATGGCTGATTTTTGAATAAATGTACTTTGTGTCGTATGAATTAAGGGCCTATAAATAGTTTAACTTACGTTTAATGACGTCTTTCACTTTATTTTACTTGCTTATGATGTTATTTCTAACGTTTTGTATTACTTTGCAATTGATATGTTATTTAGATAGTGAAAATGCTGTATAGGATTACATATCCCTGAGGATTTTATTTATGGAAATTCAAATTTAACATCCATTACTTTGTATGGTTTCAATTGACCCTATCAATATGAGTAATATGAATGAATTTTTTTTTGAAATACTTATTTTACTTTGCAAACCAAAAAGTAGGTTAAAGAGCAGGTTTATTATTTATGCTTTGCAAATTAGAAAATCGAAAATTAAGCTTAAGGATTTTCTTATCCACTCAAGGTATGAATTCACGTTCATAAAGTGATATTTTACCACTTAGCCAAGAAAGACATACATAACGTATATGTATCGAAGGTTCAACATCCGAATCGGATATATCTAAAGGGTGGTCCAACCATAATGCTCGATGTTAATTGTGAGTCAAGTTTTTTGCCCAACTTAATTTGACATTTCTTTGTTTTAGTGTTTGACAAATTCAACCATGGAGGGGTACAAAATTAAACAGCGCGTTAAGATTGTTGAAGCCTTTTATGAAAATGGGCGTTCAAATCAAAATGCATTTCGTGCACTTTGTGATTTTTTGGTCAGCATAATTGACCAAATGTGTCCACAATGGGGAGAATTGTGTGCAAATGTCAGCGAACCGGGTCTGTAGGAACTGTGAAAGCACCTGTGCATGCTCGCCCAGTTCGTTCTGCCGAAAACTTTGCTGTTGTTCGCGATAGTGTGGCATCGCGAGATGATAGTGGACTTCTTATGGTCAGAAATTGAGGATATGGACCTTGACGATACGAGGGCAGATTAATTAGTCTGTGACTTTTCGAACTTCCCTTGTAGTTATATATAATGCAACACTGCTCTCATCAAGTACCACCTTTTATTGGATTACTGTCAAATTTTGAGCAAGTTCCGTCATTTACTTTGCGTTTAACAGCTGTTCAAAACATACAACCTCGTGGATTTTTTTTTAAATGTAAAAAAGTAAATTTCGAGTGCTTATTAAACATTATTTTTTGCGAAAAAAAAACAGTCAACCAAACCAAGAAAAAGCTTGATAAATACTATGGTGGCTCTGCACCATCGATTTCAATGGTAAAAAAGTGGTTTACTGACTCACGTTATGGTCGCACAAGTACAAATGACGCTGAACGTTCTGGACGGCCAATTGAGGTCAATGTTGAAAATGTCGAAAAAATCCACGATATGGTGTTGGCCTATCGAAGAATAAAAGTGCGTGAGATTGTTGATGCCATAGCATTTCATACGGCAGTGTGGTTTCGATTTTAAATTTCAGTCTATGGACACAAAACTCCTTACAGACTAGACTATGATTAAAGTAAATGTAATATATAATAGTTTAAAATTAGTATAAAAAATATTTATAAGGAAAATAAATTTTATTGTAATACGGCAAAAAGAAATAGTTTAAAATTATCTTTTACCTACTACGTGACCGGTTCCTAAGGTACCTACTACGTGACCGGTTCCTAAGGTACCTACTACGTGACCGGTTCCTAAGGTACCTGCTACGTGACCGGTTCCTAAGGTACCTACTACGTGACCGGTTCCTAAGGTACCTGCTACGTGACCGGTTCCTAAGGTACCTACTACGTGACCGGTTCCTAAGGTACCTACTACGTGACCGGTTCCTAAGGTACCTACTACGTGACCGGTTCCTAAGGTACCTACTACGTGACCGGTTCCTAAGGTACCTACTACGACACCGGTTCCTAAGGTACCTACTACCTGGCCGGTTCCTAAGGTACCAACTACGTGACCGGTTCCTAAGGTACCTACTACGTGACCGGTTCCTAAAGTACCTACTACGTGACCGGTTCCTAAGGTACCTACTACGTGACCGGTTCCAAAGGTACCTACTACGTGACCGGTTCCTAAGGTACCTACTACGACACCGGTTCCTAAGGTACCTACTACGTGACCGGTTCCTAAGGTACCTACTACGTGACCGGTTCCTAAGGTACCTACTACGTGACCGGTTCCTAAGGTACCTACTACGTGACCGGTTCCTAAGGTATCTACTACTGAGGTACACTCGAAGTTTGCATATAGGGTCTGGATTTAAAGCCTTCAATTACAACTGTACATACCCTATTAGATAAATATGACTTAATCCAGCATAAAAAGTTTGAATGAAAGCCAAATTGCAGTAATTTTGAAAAAAGAATGGAATGTGACAATTTGTCAAATGCTTTAGAAAAATCGGTATAAATTACCTCAACTTGGCTGCCATGTTCAAGAGCAATTAAACAATATTCACTAAAAACAGTTAAGTTCGTTTCCGTAGATCTAGCAGAAAAAAACCATGTTGGTTAGGAGATATCCAAGATTTTGTTAAGAAAAACAACTTTTCATATACGACATGTTCAAAAATTTTTGAAACGCAGGATAACTTGGAAATAGGTCTGTAACACATCACGTCATCCCTCTTCCCATCCTTAAAAACTGGTGTAATTGTTGCCGATTTCCATCGATCAATAAAAACAACTTCTTTTAGCGATAAATTAAAAATATATGTTAAAGCAAGTGTTAGGGAAGAAGCACATTTTTTCAACAGATAAGCACAGAGACCATCGACATCTGATTTAAAGCCGTTCTTAATTTTAGAAATTGCATTAGATACATCTTCTTTTAAGAAAGCTGTCTGCAATTGACCATAAACTAAATCGTGTGACGTGTGTAGTCTCAATGGCAAAATTTCATGAATTGGCCTAAGAACCTCATCCGCCATATTCTCCGGATTTCCAAACCTAGAGAAATGCCTCCGCGGAAAGAGATTTAGCTCCAACGATAATATTGATCAAACAAATGCCTATTTTATGGATCTCGAAAAATCCTATTTTTTGGAAGGGATAGAAAAATTGGAGAAACGTGTATTGAGTGTATTGAGCTAAAAAGAGATTTTGTTGAAAAATACATTTTCTTTTTGCAAAAAAAAAAAAAAAAAAAAAAACTGTTCCATTCAAAAAGTCACGTACTTATTGATCCGCCCTCGTATGTGGTTTCACACAGCCAACGAAACAATGGCTCTTTTGCGCGAGAAATTCAGTGGTCGTGTTATATCACGTCGTGGTGATGTTAATTGGCCGCCACGGTCATGTGATTTGACACCGTTCGACTTCTTTCTTTAGGAATATTTAAAAGAAAAAGTATACGTCAATAAGCCACGAACAAATCAAGAGCTAAAGGATGAGATAATTCGGTACATTAACGACACTGAACTATCTGATAAAGGTATGCCAGCGAAGCCGTGGCGAGCATTCGGCCGATATTTTGTTTCCCACATAATTGTCATAGATCCTTCTATCATTATAAAAAATACAAATTCTCTGAAAACTTTTTGTTTCATTTACAATGAACATCGTACATTATGGTTGTATCACCCTTTATTATTCGTAGGTATTTATATTTGATTATTAGATCCCCAAAGAAAACAGTCAGGAGCTGTTAATTGCGGTCAACGTGGAGGCTAGTTAAAATCGCTGGTGCATTCGCCAAATGTGTACCTGATTTGAAAAATTAGATATCAATTATTTTAGTACGTTGTTCGATAGTGTAGTTCCATATAAAATTCCTCAAGTCTTTTTTTTTTACAAAATACTGAAAGAAACCAAAAAAAAAAGTAATATTCAAAAAAGTTATAATGAAATAGTTCATTCTGCGCCACCCTGTATTTTACAAAAATAAAATTTAAGTATTCCGAGATTAAAACTAATGCTGGGGAATAATGAGTTGAATTGATCACAAAGGATCTATCCCATGACCGGTCGACCGGGGGCATATCAAAAAATTCTCAATAATGAATGATGGGTTCAGTTGATCTCGAAGGACATTTTCCGTGACCAGTCACCCGTTGGTATGTCACTAAAGTGGTGCAAAGTATTTTTTTATTTCCTTTATTGTCTTGTAATCTTTGTTTTTGGTTTTTATTATTTTGTAGAGAAGGTTGTGGCATCCCATTTTATGTCATTCACATTTTTTTGTTAATCAAATGATTGAAAATCCCTCTTTAGACCCATCTTCAGATGTATCTTTTTCTTTAAGTTTGTGACTGGTTTTTTGTGTTAGTCCTGTGACAGGATAAGCTCATGTTAAAGTGACCGGTCCCTTTCATATAGTAGAAATGGTTCGAGCAAGGACCGTATAAACCATGATCAAGGACCGTATAAAACAGGATGTACAAAATGCTATATATTTTTTCTAGCCATGCCGCCATGATGCCGTGATGTTAGCACCATGAAAAAATATGGCATTTTGTACATCCTGGCTTATACGGTCCTTGGTACGAGGAACGGTCCCTGTTCCTATAGACCAGTCACGTGTCACGTCCTGTGACAAATCCATCTATAGGGTGTCTCAGTAACAACAAGTGGCAACTCTGAAATTTTGGCAGCTGACCATGAAAAAGTCATCTTATCCGATGAAGCGCCTTTCAATCACAATGCCTTCGTGAATTAACAAAATTGTCGAATTTGGTGCTCAGAAAATTCTTGTGAAGTCCATGAGAAAAAAAATGCACCCACAACGAGCAACTGTCTGGTGTGGATTTTGATCAGGCAGCATGATTGGGCCTTACCTTTCTGAAGATAAGGCCGAAATTGCAGTGAACGGCATTCGTTACAGAAGCAGGGGGCCATTTACGGATATTTTATTTCATACTTAATCGGAACATGTCTTTTTTACAATCGAATAAAAAAATCGCAACTTTCTCAAAAAAATACGTCTTTTTATTTTAAAATGAAAAAGTGCATTTTTACTGAGACACCCTTTCCAAACAAAAATAAATGGAAGTGATTCTTAAGGAATTAATTTTTCATTGATTCTTATTTTCCTCTTCTAAGGCAGTTCTTTTTCACAATTTCCATAAATGTGATTTTTTATGAAATTTAACACTTTTCAAATCTATGACGGGTAACTTATTTTAAAAGCAACCAAAGTTTAACATTGATTAAAGATATTTCTGTAAAAGTTTGACATTTATAACTATGGTTTAAGTGATTTATTTCAATCGTTAACTTACAATTTACCACATTTTAAATTATTTAAATCGTAATTATTATTGCTACAAAAAGTAAAAAAATATTGTTGTAAAAATTGCAAGATTTTCGAATAAAGTAATTTAATAAATAAGACCCGATTGCTAAATTTTCTGCTATAATTTAGCAACAGTCTAACTGAAACTTTATATTGGACACAACAACAAATGTGTCATTTAAATTCTCAAGTAGAAACTAAGGGGAGATTGTGAAAATTAGGCTAAGGCCAGATTACTAATGTCCTGTTGAAATCCAAAGTACAAATTCAAAATTTATTTGGGAACATCAAAAGCTCTTATTTTTCATTAAACCATAAGAAGGAATTTAGATGCAATGAAAAAGGATCATAAAAGAAAACTTTCACCCTATGACACCCCTATGTAAAAATCACTGCTTCTTTTTTTCTTATTTCGCTTTTTTTTATTGCTGGGTTACCACAGGGGAAGTTAGTTGAAATATCGGCATTTAATTATATAATAAAATCATATAAAGAACTATTGTTCTATTATTTTATTGATAAAAATGTAAGCTCCCGTAAAACATACTAATAATCCCCCACGGAAATTGTCCCCATTTCCATTTTGGGGAAAATGTTACTAAGATTATGAATATCCCCACTATGAAGAATATGTTATTTAACAGTCGTAATGCCCATGGTTGCCATCATGATTTTGGTTGGTCATAGTGCCCAGTTAAAAATGAATATATTCCTCATGGACATAACGACCATTTTTTTAAAAAGACATATGGGATAATCATCACTTTGGTTTGGGAGTTATGGGCAAAAAAGTAAGAAATATGGATGATAAGACATGTCACCATCAGATTCATATTCATCAACTTCCAACACTTCCCAGGTAAATAATTTTAAACAAATTTTACCTATTTTTTTAAATTATCCGCCATTTTTTATTTCAAAACATTCTGCAAAATAACATAGGCCGACAAAGTCAAGACCCTGAGACTAAGAGTATACTTTTCTAAAGGTTTGACGTGCGCTGAGTGCGAATTTGATCTTAGAATTTTACAATCACATTAGGTTTTCGATTATTTCATTTGAAAGTCCTACTTGTTGCTTTTAAAATTCAGGCTTAACCATCTCGGCGAAGTTATTATTTTTCGCTACATTTTGCCTTTATTTTATGGCGAATTCATTAGAACCTTAACGAATGATATCTCAGAAAATAAAAAAAGTTCTATTGCAAATTTTGAAGACATAACAAATTTTTTGAAAAAAGCTTAAGTATCGGCCATATTGGATCCGATATTTTGCAAGTTGAAAATCTATTGTCAGATTCGGCATCAGAGATCCCAATTTTAAAGCAAATATCCAAACTCTTCAAAATCATACGCCATATACCATCTGCCATATTAATTTCAAACCCATCTGATGCCAAATTCGAATCATTTTGAAGGTACTTCAACAAGCTTTCCAACGACATCCAATTTATCCGGATCCTTAAAGAATTTTTTTTAGATAATTGCTTAAATCCTTTTCAGCACCTTGTTTCTGTATTTCTTGCATCGATAAAGTTTTTCGCAAAAAACGTGTAAAATGCAACCTTGTTCTGCTTTCTATAGAGTAGTCGTAGGCAATTAAATATATATTAATCTTAAGGGGACAATAAGGCGGTGTATTTACACTTTGAACTTACAGAAACGGGGCACAGCTTATAAAACCCGCACACATTAAGTTGCTCTCATTTAACTTACAAAAACCGATTTTTATCACTCTTAAACATCAAAGGATTAAGAAAATTCAAAAAGTTTTGGTCGAAGAAGCTTTATAATCCCTTCAACTTATTAACATATGTCCTATATGGTACAAAAATAAAAAACGTAACAAAACATAAAACCTGTTCCAATCTACACCTTGTAATGTTTACATTTTAAACTCATACATTTGGTATTTAGAAAATATCCTGCAGCTAAATTTCAAAATAAATATTAAATGCTGCTTCTTTCTATGAAAAGAACAAAATTAATAAAACAAATTTACATAAAAGTATTGTACTAATTACAAGCATTTGTACAAATTATAATTTGAAAGGAATTTCTAGCAAACAAAGAATTAAGAGGTGGGCTAAATAAACATTAAGGGGTGAGGAATACCATAAAGTAATAATGTTTATTTAGCAGCATATGTCAAAATTAAAAAGCAAAGAATTTTTTTTTTTATCAAAAAAAGTATCTCAAAAATTGGGATGTTTAAATTTTTATTAAAGCAAGAAAGTTTTTTTTTATTTATCAAGGATATTTAAAATACTAAACATACATTTTTTTTTTGAAAATAAGTTAAATGTCATGTTAAATTAAGTCTATATTAGAGATGACACTTGTGTTTGTTAAGAATTTTTCCCAAACTCAAGTGGTTTTCTACACTTAAGCGAAAAAACCCCACATGTTTTGTATAGAATTTTTTTGCACATTATTTAGCGCAAAAGCAAAAATCTTTACAAATTTTGCCATAAAAAGGGCTAAAGTATCTCTGCAAAATGTGTTATTAAGAAAAGGAATATTGAAAGTGTAAATTCATGTTTGTATTTGGGTTTATTCAAGTGGTTGAATTAAATAAATAAAATATCTTAAGAATTTGTGCAAAAAAAAAACACTTCACATACGGGCAGAGCTACGAAGTTTGCTTTCTATTTTCAACGATTTTCTAAAAATCCTATTTGATTTACTTCTTAATCGAATGAATTTCCTTTTAAATATTCGCAGGGAATTCATGCGATCAAATTCACCTCTAAGCACTTATAATAAACCATACATTAAAATACGAAATAAATGTCAAAACAACAAAAATTTTTGTCAAAAAATAAAAAAATTTCGTTTCTTTAACGAAATCTTTTGTTATATTGACATTTTTTATGCATGAGGAATTCAATCAATTTATCACATACGATTTTTTTAGTCATTGATTTCAATCATTAGGAAGTCAGTCGTTTTCCAATTTGGGAATTCAATCAATAATTCATTTTTTTTTTCATGTGATTGAGTAATTTGAGAATGATTTGCTTTATTCGATTTTAAAAAAAATGGAAAACTAACAATTACTTTATTTTATTACAGTAAATTTAACGATTTCTTACAAAATTAATCAATTTATATCATACAATTTTATCAGTCATTGATTTCAATCATTAGGAAGTCATTCGATTTTCAAAATCGAAAAAACTCTTAAATTAAAAAAAACTTTTTTAATTGAAGAAAAACGCCACAATTTAAAAAATCACCAAAATCGAAAAATCTTTAGCATAAATCTCTAAAATTGTAAAAATTTAAAAAAATTTAAAAAATTGAGATAAAAATCGCCAAAATTTTAAAAAAATTTAAAAAAAAAATAGAATGTTTCCTTTTCTTCGATTTGATTTTGTTTTGAATGAGCTTGAGATCCTTTCCTTCATTAAAAAATTATACTAATTGTTGACTTCTTCGGGGGAAATAAATCGCTAAAATTGTAAAAATTTAAAAAAATTTACAAAATTGAGATAAAAATCGCCAAAATTTAAAAAAAAAAAAATTGTAAAAATAATAGAATGTTTTGTTTTCTTGAAATCCTTCCCTTTACTAAAGAACTATACTAATTGGTGACTTCTTCGGGGGAAATTTTTTATAAAAATTTTTATATAAAAAACAGAATATAAAAAAAATTAATATCGCCAAATACAGCCCTCTTTCTCTGCAATAATTAGTTCTGGAGATAAACTCGATCTAAAATTCTAGCCAAGTAACTCGAAACTTGAGACCTATGATGCCAAAATTTTTTCTTTAACGCTTATGGATTAGCGATAGCGATTCAATTCTAGTAATTTTGTTTCTATTTTTGGCGATTTTTTTAATTTTAATTCTTTTTTTTTAATATTATCTTTTTTAAATTTTAACCATATTTTTAATTATATCGTATAGGCGACTTTTTTAAATTTTTGCGATTTTTATAAATTTCGGCGATTTTTTTCAATTTGAGCGTTTTTTGAATTGTAGCAATTTTTAATTTTGACATTTTTTAACACTAAGCGATTTTCTTAAATTTGGCTAATTTTTCAATTTAAGCGATTTTTTAAATTTTAGCGATTTAAAATTTTTGGGATTTTTTTTCAATTTGAGCGATTTTTTAAATCGGTTGAGATTAACTAAGAATTCATTCCTATTTATAACACTGAAGTATGAGAATTCAATCATTCAGTAATCAATCAGAATTGTTAATCGAGTGAAGAATTGAATTGTTTAAAAGCCTTTCATTAGCGAGCTAAAAAATCTAGTCAAGGAACTCGAAACTTGAGACCTCTGGTGCAAAAAGTGTTTTTTTAGCGCTTATGAACAATTAAAATTGTATATAAGCGATTCAGTCTGATTACTTAATCTTTTTAAAAATTTTGGCGATTTTTTAAATTTTTAAATTTTTTAAATTTTGTCGATTTTTTCCAATATAAGCGTTTTGCGAATTGTAGCAATTTTTGATTTTGACATTTTTAAAAATGAAGTGTTTTTTTTCAATTTGGCAAGTTTTACAATTTCAGCGATTTTTTTAAATTTTGACGATTTTTTAAATTTTAACGATTTTGAATTTTTAAGATTTTTTCAATTTGAGCGATTTTTTAAATTGGTTGAGATCAACTAAGAATTCATTCTTATAAAATTGTAATTTGAGAATGCAGTCATTCCGTAATCAATCAGAATTGACAATCGAATGGAGATTTGAATTCTTTATAAGCGATCTAAAAATCTAGTCAAGTAACTCGAAACTTGAGACCTCTGGTGCAAAAAATGTTTATTTAGCGCTTGAGAACAATGAAAATTGTATATAAGCGATTCAGTTCGAATAATTATTCTTTTTAAAATTTTGGCGGTTTTTAAAATTTTTAAATTTTGTCGATTTTTTTTCCAATTGGAGCGTTTTACGAATTGTAGCAATTTTTTGATTTTGACATTTTTAAAAATTAAGTGTTTTTTTTTTATTTGCCAAGTTTTACAATTTTGGCGATTTTTTAAGTTTTAACTATTTTTCGAATTATGGCGATTTTGAATTTTTAAGATTTTTTTCAATTTGAGCGATTTTTTAAATTGGTTGAGACCAACTAAGAATTCATTCTTATAAAATTGTAATTTGAGAATTCAGTCATTCCGTAATCAATCAGAATTGACAATCGAATGGAGATTTGAATTCTTTATATGCGATCTAAAAATCTAGTCAAGTAACTCGAAACTTGAGACCTCTGGTGCAAAAAGTGTTTTTTTAGCGCTTTAGAACAATGAAAATTGTATATAAGCGATTTAGTTCGATTAATTATTCTTTTTAAAATTTTGGCGGTTTTTTTTAATTTTGAAATTTTGACGATATTTTTAAATTATTTTAAATTTTGGCGATTTTTTCCAATTTAAAATTTTTTCGAATTCCAGCAATTTTTTGATTTTGACATTTTTAAAAATTAAGTGTTTTTTTCAATTTGGCAAAGTTTTAAAATTTTAGCGATTTTTTTAAATTTTAACGATTTTGAATTTTGAAGATTTTTTTTTTTTTAATTTGAGCGACTTTTTAAATCGGTTTAGACTAACTAAGAATTCATTCTTATTTATAAAATTGTAGTTTGAGAATTTGATTATACCGTAATGAATTAGTTTTTGAGATATGGACGATAAAAATTGTATATAAGCGGTTTAATTTGATTACATTTTTTAATTTCGGCGATTTTAATTCATTTTGAATATTTTGTAAATTTTAGCGATGTTCTAAGGATTTGGCGATTTCTTTTAAATTTAAGTTATTTTTTTTAACTTGAGCATTATTTTTGATTTTGTTTTCCGAATTGTAGCAATTTTTAAATTTTGTTTTTTTTTATATTAATTTAAGTGATTTTCCCCTCAATTTGGCGAGTTTTACAATTTTAGCGATTTTTCAATTTTAATGAGTTTTATAATTGTGGCGATTTTTTTTTTTAATTTAAGCTATTTTTTTTTTAAATTTTAACAATTTTTTTTATTTTGGCTACTTTTTTCAATTTTGGGGATTTTTTAAATTTCAGCGATTTTTGGTTTTGATGATTTTTTTTTAATTTTTTTTTATTTACTTTTTGAATTTTACTTTAAATTTCCTTAAATAAAACTTATAACGTACTTATATATTTTCTAAATTTTAATATCTAATAAAGAAAGTCGAATGTCATTCCGAAATTATTCAATCGAATGAAAAATTAATCGATTGAATTCCCAAATTAATAAATCGATTAAGAAAAAATCCATAGAATTCCTAACGACTGAATTCCCAAGAATTAAACTTCCAGCGATTTAATTCAGTGATCAACAAATCGAATGATGAAAAACGAATGAAGTTTTTTAAAATTTACTAAGAATCATTCCCAATTCCCATTCAATCAATCATTCCACAGTCAATAAGAATTAAAAATTTAATGAAATTTTAAATTCTTTAGAAGTTCTGCATACGAGTACTTGAAATACTTGTAACTAACATATATTAACAATTCGTGATGAACATTTTCCATACTTGTTATTGACATTTTCAAAACTGTTGCAAATACTCGTACACAACCCTAAATAGAATAGATTTTCAAACTTAAAGTAATTATATAACAATTTACTACCATTTTTATTTTTTTGTTGGCAGAATACGAGAACTTTGGGCAAATGTGATTTTCACAGCATGTTTGTTGTTAATGTTTTCTATTTAACTTTAAACGATTTTCCCAGTTTCATCTATTTTATAAACCATTTATAGCCGTTAGCTATAATTTGATTGTTAAACTATAAGTACAGCAAATATATTTATTCCTGCTTTCACATTCTCTAAATTTTCCTTATTCATATAGGATTTGTTACAAACAACACAATATGATTATTGGACCACATACACGTTTTTACATATTTAAATTTTCCCAAAAAAATGTAACATTTGCATACGAGTATTGTTTGTTATAAAAATGACAAACAAAGAGCAACAGCAGCAGCAGCAGTCGTTTGAAACAACAATAATGTTATAAAATTAATTGTTTTTCAAAATAACCACTTTATAGAGTATTTTCCTCTATTCTATTTAAATATCCTTTATTTTGCATTTATACTCTGTTACCGGGACCTACATCTCATATGTTACATTTGTTTGCATTTCACTCACCACCCCAATAACAACTCGTATGGTGTTTCGTATACGTTTGTTATTGTTTAGACATTTTTTTTTTGTTTAATATTGTTACAGTTTTGGTAAATTATAGTTATTATTTTTAAAATCGTCCTTTTTGTATAATTGTTTGCATAAATATTTTATGTATTTAAAACATCTTTAATGAAAAACTATTATTTGCTATTGGTGCGCATTATAATTTTCAAAAGTTAAGGTAACATTTGGAATTAATAACTTTTGAAATTAATAGGAAACGTACGTTGACAATTAGATGAAATAATAACAACAGGCAGTACTTTTTTTAGTTAAAAAAATGAAGGTGATGCTCTGTTAACAGAAGAAATTGAATCTATAACCCCTACACTCATAGTCTTAACAGGTTGCAAGGTGGGGCAATAAGTATCATCCTATTGGAAAGTGCTGTATTTTTTGCAAATGGCATCGTATGTCATTTTGGTTTTGACGTTCGTAAAGTAGACACTTACGAAATTCATAGTGAATAACAATGGATCGATATACGCCTGAATTGTAAGATTTTGGAACTCGATTATGAAGTGAATGACTCCATTAAAATTTATTACAGTTCTGGGGTACGGAAAATTCACGAATAATTCATAAAGCACCATTACACACAATCAAAGTTACCTTGTTGAGTGCAGTTTCGTAGGAAAAGGTAATTTAATCTTAACGGTAACGCTACCACTATAGAGGTGAACGGCGAGCCATGTTAACGGAAATGCAATGCCAACAGGACGGGTTCACTTGTCATACTGCACGCGAAACAATGCGTGTTGTCTGGCGTTTTGGTTGACTGCCCTAGATTTCTTCCTCTGAGGAAATTTGAAGTCGTTAGTGTACACGAACAAGCCCTAAACCTGGGAGAAGTTAACCCTCCGATGAGTGAGAAGATCCCTAGGGACCATTTTGCCTTTTAAAACTGAAATTACTCCTACTTCGGCCACTACAACCACCCACCCCCCCCCCCCAAAGTTACTCTATATTCCAAGAGTATTTTGTTGCGCATCTTTTGGAAAAAAAAATCAAGCCGATCGGATCATTACTTTAGGAGTTATTGAGGTTTTAGTGAGAATAGTACGCGGACGTGTGAATAGGTCCGTATGGACCTTGTACTGAATTTCACTAATAAATGCATGTTTTTGGACATCATTATAATTTTTTTATTGTTTCAACACATAATTTACTTGTTCTGAACACAAAGACCTAAACTCAAAGACATTAGGGATGATGATAAAAACAAAATCATCAAAGAAAAAGGAGTGGAAGCCAGTGACAGTGAAATAGACTGACGCCTTTGTAGCTATTCTTTTGTATGCTGGACTCACAATATCAAACCATGAACCAGCTATGGAATTTTGGGGCGCGACACGTTGCCCAATATACAAAGCTGCGTTGTCGTACGATCGCTTCATGTGTATAAAGCAATTTATTCGATTCGACAATGGAAATACTCGACAACAGCGACTCATCAACAGCAAAACTGCGGCTATTGACGATATTTGGCAAATATTGCAACATAACTTGGCAACAGCTTACACTCCTCATGAAGCACTAACAGTTAATGAGCAGTTGTTCCCTTACAGAGGCCGCACCCGCTTCACGCAATATATTCCGTCAAAGCCAGCTAAGTATGGTTTGAAAGTATGGTGGTTATGCGACTCACAGAGTTATTATCCTGTGAAGGGAATAATATATTCTGGAAAACTGCCAAACCAACAACGGGAGATAAACCAAGGGCAGAACGTAGTGCTGGATCTTGTGGAAAAATATTTAGATGCTGGCCGTACTATATACGCGGATAATTTCTTTACCACTCTTGACTTGGCGCGTATTTTGATGAGGAGGAAGACCGCATATGTTGGTACAGTGCGCTACAACAAAACATTCATTCCACAGGAGTTCAAGAAGAACCCGAAGCGCACCATCAATAGTACATTATTTGGCTTCAACGAAGGGGATATAGCGTTATGCTCATACGTGCCGAAAAAAAATAAAGTGGTGAACGTGCTCTCCACAATGCACTACACCTGCCGCGTTGACGAGCAAACCGAGAAGCTGAAGCCCTATGCCATATTAGACTACAACGCCAACAAATGCGGCGTTGATACCATGGATCAAATGCTAGGCACTTACAGCTGCAAAAGAGCAACACAACGATGGCCGTTGGCCATGTTTTATAATATGCTGGACGTCGCCGCATTGTCCGATTTTACGATTTACAACGAAATGAAGCCTATACAAAGGAGTGACAGACGGCGGTCGTTCTTGTTACTGCTAACGAAACAATTGGCCACACCAAATATCGAAGAACGTGCCCTGAACAACCATATAACCTCATATTCAAGGATACGCAATGCGATGGAAACATTCGATGTCAGGGTAAGAAAAACATCTTCAAATTCAAGAATATAATATATATTTATTTGTTTTTTTTTTCTTTTCATTTCAGGTATTACCAAGACCGGTGGAAGGCTATGCACCGTCGTTTGCGGCTAGTCCAAGTAGACCGTCATGTCGCCTTTGCCGTTCTGAGTACGGGCGGCAGCGGAAAACGCGGGCATACTGCTTCGGCTGCGGCAACGCTGTTTGCGGAGAACATAGCACACTTTTATATCGCTGCAACACTTGCGCACAGTGCGGGGGACAAGAAGTACACGCTCAACAACAATAGTTTTTAAACTTTTTTATAATACTATATTATTCCTTAAAATCGAGTTCAAGATCCTTTTATAAAAAATAATAATAATGATTATTTATTATTTCTTTCCTTCAGGGAAAAAATAGTCTTAAAAAATTGAAAAAATGATTTTTGTATGTAGAATTTAGTTATAAACAATAAAAACAAAAAAAAAATCAAAAAAAAAATTTTATATGAAAAAAACATGATTTACAAAAAAGGTCCGTAGGGACCTTTTCACACGGCCGTGAAGTTCAGAACTGTCACTCATCGGAGGGTTAAAGAACAACATTCGAGCTGAAATTGACAAGGTGACACCACAAATGCTGACCCACAGTTATGCAAAATGTAATCAAAAGAGTCCAAATTTGCATCAACGCCGATGGCTGCTATTTGTCGGAAAAGAGTTTTCGCAATTAATTTAAACAAAATTTTGTATGTGTGTATAAAAATAATCAGTGAAAAATCAAATGACTTTTCAATTTAAACAAAAGTTATACCAGGGCGGATCAATAAGTCCGTGACTTTTCGAACTTTCCTCGTAGTTATTTGAATGCAACACTGCTCCCATCAAGTACCACCTGTTAATAGAATACTGTCAAATTTTAAGCAAGTTCCGTCATTTACTTTGTGTTTAACAGCTGTTCAAAACATACAACCTTGTGGATTTTTTTTTAAATGAAAAAAAGTGAATTTCGAGTGCTCATTAAACATTATTTTTTGCGAAAAAAAACGTCAATCAAACCAAGGAAAAGCTTGATAAATACTATGGGGACTCTGCACCATCGATTTCAATCGTTAAAAAGTGGTCGCTCAAGTACAAATAACGCTGAACGTTCTGGACGGCCAATTGAGGTCAATAAACCCGAAAATGTCGAAAAAATCCACTATATAGTGTTGGCCGATCGAAGAGTAAAAGTGCGTGAGATTGTTGATGCCATAGGCATTTCATATGGCATTGTGGTTTCGATTTTAAATGATCAGTTGGATTTAAGAAAGCTGTCTGCAAGATGGGCGCAGCGTTTGCTCTCAATTGACCATAAACGTAATCGTGTGATAACTTCAAAGGATTGTTTGGGGTTGCTTAACCGCAATTCGAATGAGTTTTTGCGGCGTTTTGTAACTGTGAATGAAACATGGATCCATTACAACACTCCGAAGACCAAGCAACAGTCTAAACAATGGGTGTTTCCGGATGAACCAGCTCCGAAGAACGCCAAGGTAAGTTTGTCGGCCGATAAGGTGATGGCAACAGTTTTTTGGGATGCACATCGATTACCTTCAAAAGGGAAAAACAATAAACGGCGAATATTACGCCAAATTATTGTACCGATTTAACGCGAATTTAAAAAAACGACCCCATATGACCACGAAAAAAGTTCTTTTTCATCAATATAATACACGGGTGTACACATGTTTAGTCTCAATGGCAAAATTCCATGAACTGGGCTACGAATTGGTACCTCATACGCCATATACTCCGGATTTAGCCCCCAGTGACTATTTTCTACTTCTAAACCTAAAGAAATGGCTCGGTGGAAAGAAAGATTATTGATCAAACAAAAGCCTATTTTATGGACCTCGAAAAATCCTTTTTTTTTTTGGAAGGGATACAAAAATCGGAGAAACGTTGGACTTAGTGTATTGAGAATATGTTGAAAAAAAAATTTTTTTTTTTTTTGCAAAAAAACTGTTTTATCAAAAAAGTCACGGACTTATTGATCAGCCCTCGTATGTGCCGTATAAGTAAACCAAAGGTTTTAATAAAATAATCTTGTCTCGACTGAAATCTGCCGGTCAAAAGCCCGGAAAAAATGGCGAGTATTTGAGTGATCCGATGCTCAGTGAAAATTCGAATCTACATAAGAGCTCACAGCAAGCTGATTTTCAGGCTTAAGTGTAAGTCCTATTTTTGGAAATGTAAAGAGGAATAACAAAATTTTCAGTCTCACAGATAACATGTTCGATCAAAAGTCAATTTATAACGCTTTGATAAGTTTGAAATTTAAATTTTGCTGTGAAGGCTGCAAAATTTGTCCGATCGAAATTTTTCGTCAAAAATATTTCGATTTCAAAACTTGGTTATTATACTAGGGTACAACAAATACAAGACCCATATTTTTTAACTGTCTAATTTTCATTTTGGGTTAGGGACATAAAATATTAGACCTTTTATTTTTTATATACAAATTTTGGGTACGAAAAATTTCTGTCGAAACAGACCTTAAAAGATTAAGGTTTCAGTAATTACATTTTTTTCTAAGAACTTGTTAATATTATTTACGGTTATTTCATTGAAATTAAATAAGAATAGAAGACGTGTTGTGATTTTTTTTTGTTTTTTTTTTGGTTTCAATATCTTCTGTTCCATTAAATTAGCTATACAAGTTACGTTTACGTCTGGCTAATCCAGGCTTAGTACGTATATATTTGTTTATAGCTTATTTATTTGTTTGTTATATTTGTATTTAAAACTAATATATTTTCTTTTATTTTTTAGATTTTCAACATGAAAATACTACGGTAAGTTAATACTCTTGATTATCATCTTTGCTTTTAGTTAAAGTTACTTTGAAATCATTTATTTTCATCTCCATTTTTATGGACTTTGAATATAAAAATATATTAAAACATTTCGTTGGTTTTTTTTCTCTTGCCAATATTATGTCAATATCAATAAATGTGTCTGTTAAAGATGTCAATAGATTTTGACATAATAAAAACAACAAATAATACAATACATTTGCAAAAATAAAAAAAAAAAACACATACAATTTGTATATAAACATCATATGTGTGCATAAATATTTGTATATTGATACAAAATAAAACAAAGTTTGTGGGAAAAATAAAGGTGGTGGACAATTTTAATGGGACGAAAGAAAAATTTGGTAACAGAAGTAGTTCAAAGAAAATTACTTCACTCTTTAAATAACATGATGATATTCTGTTAATTAAAGAAGTTCCTTTTATTAACACAGCCCATATTTTAAGCTTTGTGTTCATATTCAGAACAAGTTCTGAAATTTTTCTAAAACAAGTTTAAGCAATTAATTGGCCATACAAAAATCTGTCGGTTTTCATTTAACAAAACTAATATATAAGTGAGTGATTCCCAAAATTAGGCGAGAACTGTCAAGTTTGACGCCGCTTGTATTGTCCATTTTAATACAAAATTAATAAAAGTTGTTCTATGGAGAAATACTTGCTTAAACAAACTTTTAAAAGAAGTCAATTAGTCAAAAAATGTCAAAAATCCCAAAAACAAGGCCAGAAAGTTTCAGTTTTTACAAAAGTTGTCTGAAAAAATCAATTAAAAATAAAATTATTTCCCTAAAATCGTTAATGCACAAAGAAAATAAATTAATAAAAATTCTATCGGAACTACCGCAATTTTATCGTTATTCAATAATTTTAATTACAAATATTTGAAATCCATTTTTAGATTTATTAAATTTTATTATGAACAGATTATTCTAATTCAAAATATTGGCTTTTCTAATCAATATTTAACAAAATATTATCTTTTATTGGATATACAAGTTAATAATGTC